>APFE031201035.1:0-110987 GCA_000404065.3 Pinus taeda | reverse complement strand
CGAAACAAACTTCCAAGCATTAGACATTAATCAACTGGACAATGAACCGGAGCTGGCGACTCCACAGATCAGTGAAACCTTCTTGCAATCCCCATGGTATGCTGATATTTGCTTTGTATTGTTAAACCTGTGTGCTCCCACAGGATTGTTCAGAACCAAGAAAAGATTTTGAAGGATGAAATCATCAAAATTTTGTGTCATAGATGGTGCTTTTTTTTGGAAAAATCATGAAGGTATTTTGCTTAATTGTTTGACTATAAATGAAACTAACAACATCATGAAAGAATTCCATGTAGGGGACTATGGAGGACACTTATATTGGAAGTCCACGACTGACAAGATCCTACGGGTTGGTTATTACTGGCCCTCTCTATTTGCAGATGTAAAAAAGTTTGCTATCTCATGCCACAAGTGCCAAATCTTTGAAGGGAAAAGAAAACTACTGCCCTTGCCCCTTAAGCCCATTTCAACCGAGAAACCATTTCAACAATGGGGTTTTGACTTCATTGGAGAAATTCATCCCTCTTCCTTAGGCCAACACAAGTGGATTTTAACAGCCACTGATTATTTCACTAAGTGGATTGAAGCCATCCCATGTAGGCAAGCCAACGAATCCACCATTATCCAATTCCTTGAGAGCAATATCCTTTCTAGATTCGGCTGCCCTGAGAAAATTATCACTCACAACGTTGCTTCTTTCAAATCCAAAAAAATGATCAACTTTTGCCATAAATATCACATCACCTTAGGCCACTCCACAGCTTACTACCCTCAAGGTACTGGCTTGGCCGAGTCTTCCAACAAAAGCCTCATCAATATCATAAAGAAACCGCTGGAGGAAAACAAAAAGAACTAGCATAGGAAGCTCACAAATGTTCTATGGGCAGACAGACTTTCCACAAAGAAATCCATTGGGATGAGCCCTTATGAACTTGTATATGGCATGGAAGCCAAGTTCCCTTCATCTCTGAGCATTCCTACTATTAAATTGTTGCAAGAAATTCAGGATGAACCGAATGACATGCAGAGAAGAGTTAATCAAACCATTCATCTTCAACAAACCAGAGAACAAGTCTTCGATAGAGCTCAAATACTACAAGAAAAACTCGAAAAGATGTTTGATAAGAAGGCCAAAGCAGAGGATTTCTGGGTGGGCAACAAACTTCTAAGATGGGATTCACGAAGAGAAGACAAGGGTAAACACGCAAAATTCGTTTTTCTGTGGAAAGTTCCATACATTATCAGCGCTGTGCAAGGCAATAATACCTATTTTCTCAAATCTCCAGATGGCAGCACAGCTGAAGAAGGCCCTGTCAATGGTTGAATGCTAAAGCACTACAATGATCCTTTTGATTGAAAAGAGCAGGCGGTGTTTTATTCTGTACATAGAATATTTGTATATACCAATGTTTTGATTTTTGTAAGAATCCATGATGCTAAAGCACGCAGAAGAAACCAGGCAGTGTTTTGCAGCTTAACAGTAGCACAAGTGAAGGAAATAGTTGTTCCCAATCCAAAAGTTCAAATCAATCCAACAGTTAGCACTAACAAGTTCAAAGCACAACCATAACAGAAGAAACAAGGCAATCTGACTTGCTGTTCTTGGCTTCTCACAAGGAAAATCCATCCCCAAGTGGAGCCACTGTTAGCCTCCTGCTGCAGCAGGTTACTCATATTTCATGATTGAGATTTTTACAAACCAAATATGTCATACTTTACATGCTGCAATGCTCCATATTTGCTAAACAGTGACCAAGCAAAGAAGGCTACTCAGAGTTCATCTAACTGCTTTCCAAATTTTGAGAAGTTATTCCAGTTTTGTACAATTTTCAGCTAAAGGGAGGTTCAGACAGCTTAATCTTGGTCTCCCTAGGTTCCAATTTCCTGTTTTGGAATATAGAGGATGAAAATTTGTCCAAATAGCTTAATCTTGGCAAATTCTTAGAGAGGTAGAGAATCAAAGGAGCCCAACTGCTTAATCTAGGCCCTTGGAATAAAAAAGGGTAGTTTGTAGATAGGAAGGTATAAAAAAGAAAAAATTGAAATGATGGGTCTGCAATTCTAAGTGCACCCAAACCAAAAGAAGAAAAAATGTTAGGTAAGTAGGCTGGGTAGGTAGTTTTGAGGTTGCAGAATCTTGATTGCTGATCAGTTCCATATTTTTAGGGTGTCATCTCTACTTAGGACACAATCACCAGGCAGTTTTATGTGACAGAGCTCAAAAGAGGCATAACTAACTTCCTCTCTCCATCTCCCCCAAATCATTAACTAATTTCCCCAAAAAGAGGTCAAGATCTGCTTGATATCTCTTAGTGTCATCATTTTCATGTCATTAGCTTGGGTGAAGACCTGCTTCACTCAAAGAGAATCCATACTCTCTCTATAAGGTTCTACCTCCCGTTTTCAAGCCTAAGATTTCTGAAACTTAGCACTTTCTTGTCATCTCCATATTAACTACTGAAATTATTATTTAACTCCCTATATTTTCTCTGTCCCCATACTAAAACTATGTAGATAATCCCCTTATGTAAATATCCCCCCCCCTGGTTGAAATATAACCATAAATACTTCACTGGGAATTACTAAGTCACCTAGACTTTAGTAAGAACCCTCCCTCTGCAAAAATTTCCACTCCCAAGTGTATGGACCCCTTCCAAACACTAGGGGAACCCTTTCCAAATGCTAAATAACCCTCCCCGCGCATTCTTCTGTGAAAAATATCAATGTTTGTTTGATAAGTTTTCACCGCGCAAACACATTTGCCCATTTTCTAAAGTTAAAAACCCACCGCGCCGCAAAAAATTAAGCCTTTAACACGCACGCGCCTTTGCTAAACCCTATGCATCTCCCTTTCCCATCCACCGTCGGATCACCTCCCCGAGATCCTACGGTCCTTGATCACATCGCGCGCTCGATTACGGTGGTAGGTTACCACCCGATGTCTGACGGTTTTCTCGTCATACACCGGGACAGGTGGCGGCCTCCCATTGCATCAGGCCACCCCTGACAGAAACCACCCCCGTACCAAAAGCGGTCTGACGCACAGGGAAAACCACCCTCCCCTCTCATAACAGGAGCGCCACCTCATCCTCCCAGGTCACCTCCACGTCACCTCACCCTGCCTACGCCCAGTCCATGTCACCCCACCGTACTGTCACGTCACCTTGATGATGTCAGCATGCTGACGTCACATCCGTACCAAAGGACCCCACTGCTGACGTCAGCATGCTGCATCATCTGTCATACTGCTGACATCATGCTGACGTCAACAGCCAAAAAACCGAAAATTTGCGCAAGAAGAAAAATCATGCTTCGGATCTCCGGAATGAGAAACAGAGGCAGTTTTCGATGCGCGATTAATCGCGCATCGCTACGGGAAATAGGCCATATTGGGGAATCTTTAGGGAATCTTTTGATTCCTTGGCCCGTTTTGCACCGAAAAGGCCCGAAATTGCCCGTTTTTGCAAATTAAACCGATTGAAGACAGGGGAGACCAGAGATAGAGATAAAATTATTAGGATCAAATTACAGAGAGAAAACATGTCAAAGAGTATCAGAAAGCGGCGGAGACCATCAATGTAGTGGCAAAGAGTATCAGTGAAGATCTTAACAGCGGCCCAAAGCAGGAGAAAATTTAATACCTTCCAGCAAAGTCAAAGAAAGAGGGCGAGGCCACTCAAAACTCTCAAATCATCGTTATTGCACATTTAACTCGCACCAGAACAGAACTGCAGATCCCAAAGCACAGTTATTCCAGCAGTACTGCATCGAGGCTCGAAGGGCCACATTGCCCTCCTTTTAATCCACCTACCTCTGACACAGTTCAATAGATATTTACCGACATTTAATTTTGGCACAATTTTAGGTTTAGAAAGCTCTTTTTGCAGACCTGTTTTAGGTCAATTGTAATAAATAGTTTGAGATATTTGCACTATAAAGACAGCCATGAATACTATATTAAGGGTTGGTTGGTTGGTTGATTAGTCAACAAGCTATCTCTAGCTGATTTTGCTCCGGGAGAGACTCACACTGTAATACCTGATAAGTTTCTATAATCAAAGACTGCTTATGAGCCTTGGAGAATGGATTGTTCACTGTGTTTACTGGTTGAAGAATGATTTTGGAATTCTCATGTTGTGCATAACTCAATAAGTGCTTGTTACCTCTATTTTCATTCATGAATTATGCTCTTAAACAGCTGAAAGAAAGATTAGCTTAGAATTTGTTTAAATACACTCTATGCTCAATTTCTGTTGTTTCTTCATGTTTTCCTCTGTTTAAGCATAAATATGAATTCCACATGGCTCATGTTTGCCTTAACCCAAGAAAGTTATCCAGGGATTCTTCATTGCCCCTAGATAGAGATCATCTTTCCCTCTGTTAAGTTAAATGAGAGATTCTTAAGTGCCTCTCATTCCTTACATATCATTCATCCTTTTAGTCTGAAGATTGCTTATGAGCAGCTATGCTGCTTCATTATTTCTCTTATGACCAAAAAGACGCACTGATAATCCTAACCCATGACTCCATGCCCAATGGTTTGAAACTTATCACTTCATAAATTGCCTCTCTGCCCAAAAGCATTTTCCTTCCATCCAAACACAAACAAAAACCCCTAAGCCAAAAGCTAGCCTAAAATCATCAACAAAGTTGAACCATTAAGAGAGAGCCCTCTCTGATTGCAGGTGGGCTAGAACCTTCAATCCAAAGATTGGTTTGTGGTTACCTCAGTCGTATCCCTACAAGAGCCTAGGGACAACCTGAGTGATAACAACAGGGATGGCACAAACCAGATTTTAGGGGTGTAGATGAGGCCAAGGTGGAATGGGACCAGGAAGAGGTCGCAAACAACTGATATGTTACAATTGTGAAGGGTTAGAACATTATGCCCACGATTGTACAAATCCAACAAGACAATCATGCTTATATTGTACATAGTTTGATCATGAGATGGAGGACTATCCCACATTGATAGCAAGGTTGCACAATAAAGGAACACTCTAGCCTCCCCCGACTTAGAACCTACAAATGATGAGGTCTGAGCCACGTGAGGAAGACCCTAATGTAAATATCGTGCTCCAGAGTGGTATTATGATAGGGGATGACAAAGGAAAGTAGCCTAAAGAAAGTACCTGGGTTCACAAGTCTCTAACGAAGGAACCAAAATTTGATTTGGAGTGTGCTAAAGAGACCTTCATGGAAGCTATGAAGAGATTCACTGATGCCTCCACTTCAGGAAGTAAAGAGAGACTGGCACTAAACATGGACCCATTGATGCTCACTGCGTTCTTGGAGACATGCATGAAGCTATTGCATGAAAACAAGGCAGTAAAGGGGTTGCAAGAAATCATAACTAGATGCAATGGGACCACGCTAGGAGAACTGTACGTAGTCTAGAAGCTCGGGAAGCACACGACGCGAATGGGAAAGGAGATGAGATTCACCATGCAGATCAGGGAATATGAGATGGACCAAGTGATTCTCAATCTAGGATCGGACTCAAACTTCCTTCCAAAGCAGACATGGGAGCACATGGGCACGCCTGCGTTGCAATGGTATCCTATCCAACTATGAATGGTGAGCCAGAAAAATATCCTACCTATGGGGAGATTGTAGGGAATCACAGTAGACATTGAAGGAACAAGTGCGCTAGAAGAATTCAAAGTGACAGAGATTGTTGATGACAACAATCCCTACCCGTTGCTATCGGGAATAGATTGGGCCACTGACATGAATGGAGTAATAAATCTAAAGAAGTGCAAGATGATCTCTGAGAAAAGGTCACTGTGCGTAGTGGTAGCTTTAGACCTTGCAGAAGGATCGCACTACTCAGAGCTAGTGCACTACTATTACAACAACGATGATTTGGACTCTATCTACAAAATAACCACGTGGGAGGAAGACTGGGTAAATCCAACTACAGATGGCCAAGTCTCATGGGAGTGTGAAATCTCCTGCACATCGGATTCTGATGAGGAGATAGAATGATGGTAGAACCAGTTACACAAGGTAACCATGCTCAAATGTAACATGATGATGAGATCACTGTGTTGTGTAACAATAGAGATAAGGGATATTGCTACGTACAACAGGTTAGGTGAAGTGGAGGAGTTCCTGAACAAAATTGAAAGAGAAGTATCGAAACAAAAATGTTTCAACGCTTTGAAATGGGTACTATGTGCTACACTTGCAAGATGGTGGCGTACGCACCAACAAAGGTTTGAAGACTGGTGCAAAAGCAGAAGGATGATGCACATGCAATTTGGGAAGCCTTAAGTGTGATTAACAGATAGAATTGTTGAGTGAATTGGCCCACGCACCCACCTATCCAGGTGGATAAAGGTATATGGTGCGAAACCTGTGTGAATGTACACCATCCTTGTGGTAGGAGATGCAATCAAAAAGGAGGTGCTGGTAAGGCAGTTGCACGAATGACCTCTCTAGTTGGGACCGCGAAGTATAGAAAGACAAAGTGCACATAAGAATATCCATGCAAAAGCTTTTAACAAAGTACATGAAGTGCTGAATAGGGTCCACAATGTGAAGCGAACTGGCTAGGATATGTGTGTACCGACAGTTCTATGAGCTTATAGGACCACATGCAAGAACCTAACCATGCAGGCATCACCGAGGATAGCGTATGAAGTAACCACTGTAAGCCCTATAGTACATGGACAGCTTAGACCACACATGGTAGCCTCGATAAATACAACATTTCATAGAACCTTGAAAGCATAAATCCAACAGGGAAATTTGAGAGTTCAAGAACTTGAAGAAGAAAGGGTACAATTAAGGAAGAAAAGCACTATGGTGGATGCAGAAGTCAAGAAGCTAGAGGACGAGATAAAGCAATATTTTCTTAGTAAAAAGACCAAGGTGATAAGGAAAGATGCATACAATCATAAAGACAGGTTTAATGATCAGTTTGATGCCTTGGCTTGGACCGCACATCACTAAGTGAATTGACCAAGGTAGCGCGTTGCAGATGGTAAAGCCCATGATGCCAACTGTAACAATAAAAGGTGGGTATTCTCGAGGAAGCATGATGGATGACAGGATGAAAATTTCCATGGGTGGTGTGACCACCTGACTAGCTGAAGGAAGAACATTCTTAGTGTTCCAGGCAATTGAAAGGGAGCGTGGGACTATAAACTATTCTACCCAGGAGCTACGCAATGTTGGAGCTCCACGCAGAAGCAAAGAGTCACAAGGTCCGAAACTATGTAGGGGGGCTATGATGCCACATCGGTTAACCAAAAAGTGATCGTTGAAGCCACTATTCATGATGGGATGCTCCACCTGAGGCCAAATGGAGTAGGCGATAAGCATTTAAGGTGTGATTTATGGCCAAGATTTGGGAAAATCAGCTACCATGGGAGCATTAATGAACTGAATTTGGGGAGAATGGCCGAATTCAAATTCAAAAAGAGCTATAAAATACAAAGGGCTACCCAACTAACAACACTTGGAAATTTGAAAATTGAGCTATTGAGTAGAACCCTGATTGTTGTGTGTCGAGCATTGGTTGAGCCCCTAAGTTCGTGAGTGCAAGATTTCTGGATAGATATGATGGTATCAGCTGAGGATGTTATGGAGATAACCAAAATGACCTCCAAGGAGGCCACGCAGGCCCTGGCTATGGGGGATGCTCTGGAAGGTGCCAATATTGTGGCAGAAATCCTGAAATCACCGCGCATGCCAAAACCCAAGAAGTAAAAACAAGCGATGGTTCCCATACGTGTGTCCCCGCAGAAGCCACTGCACACCAAGATATCAATGGAGGAGAAGGGGAAAGTCGTCACCATAGAGACCGTTGAAGAAGAAGAAGACCCGGAGGACCTAATCATCGCCGAAAATGAGGATGAAGGCATGGAGGAGGAAACTCAACCCGCACACCCCCCGATAAAATTTCCTGCCTATGTCCCCTCGCGAAAACAAAAGGAAAAATTACCCAAGGACCTCAACGAGACCAAGAGCTCACTCTACACCTTATTCCTCTCAGACAACATTATGTTTGAGGGCATACACATGGGAATATAGATCAACCACAAGTCGTGGCTATCGTCCACTATCTACAATAGCCTACATAGTTTTGCGGAATTTAAAGAGGATATCCACAACATTTATATCGGAGCACACAAGGACTGAACCAAACAATGGATAAAGATACCCTTCACAGCTAGAGATGCCATCATTTTTAACATACTGGAGGCATGGCCACCGAAGTGGCGTGACCCTGAAATTATGGAGATAGATAAGTTGGCAGCACAAAGAAATAAAGACGAGGCCAAGCTACACATCACACAGTTGACCGAAAAGGAAAGGAAGGAATTTGCACAGCGGAAGTGAAGGTGGCTTGGGATGTTGCACAGACATTACTTGAGCAAGAACAGGCCATAGTAGTAGTAGCAGCAGTGCATGAGGTAGCCGTGAAGGCACGTGAGGGCCAACGATCACCTTTGCAGGGCTTGGAAGAAAAGGAAGCAAAGACAGAAGATGGAGGTGTGGAACCACAAATTGCGTCAATGTAGTTGAAGTGCCAAAACCTGATCACCCTAATCGAGGTTGGTGAGCACAACATCAGCGACGCAGTGCACGATGTCACCTCTAAGGTCCTCCAAGATTTCATGCAGGAGAACCAAATTATGCTGGGGGCCCTTAGAGCATAGCTGCAGGAATTACAGACACGGGCTCCTAAGGTTGGTACCCTTTCGACCACCTTCACAGTCGGAACAATACCAATAGAACAAATGTTGCACACGTACATGAAAAATACATAGTGCTACTAGAGGGGGCACTCGTGACAACAAATGAGGCCAACAGGCCTAGAGGGAGCACGCTAAAGGGTCTTGGTATCAATATGGCTGCACTCCCATGAGAGACCTTATATGTTTTGTAGGATGGGATAACTACAGAGCTGTGAGCTAGGGAGAGCCATGCCCTACAAGTTCTCAGTGAGAAAAAAGTCAATATGGAAAATTTGAGCTTGTAACGTCACGAATTGGTGTCACAGAATCAACAATTGCTACAGTCAATAGATAAAGCCTGCCAAGCATCCTGGAGCTAGCCATCCCAGCAAACATAACAGCAGAGGCTCACATCCAGAGGTTAATAGTAGGGGTACTCGAGGTGAGGGAAGAAATGACAAAGTTTTAGTTGGAGCTGAACCTTCAGATCACTAAGTTGCGATTGAAGGAGCAACCATCCACCCCTCGAAGTCAGAGAACAACATGCTAGCGCTATCACAGCGAGACTAGAGGAAATTGGAAGTGCAGTGCGAGAATGCACTAGCATGTTGGAAGAATCATTTGGGATCCTCACAAATCTGTAGGAGGACCCCAACATGTAGTGATTAGAGAAAGAGGTGTGAGAACTCCAACAATAGTATGATAGCCTTAAAGGAACTGAGGAGATGGTGGTCCTCATTGAGTAGGTGGATGTGGCACGACACAAGGAAGCAGTCCTGAAGGAAAGCGTTTAGCCTTGGATTGACAAGGTCTTCACCTCCACAACAGAAATTGAAGGCAAGCTCTCACAAATGTAGGGGATGCACATACTGATGCAGAGAAGCACTCCTGACATAGAGGTCTCGGAACAACGTATACAACAAATCTAGTAAGTAGCAGCTTAGTGTGTTGTTGACCTTGTCGTAGTTTGAGAACAATTAGAGGGACCCAACGTAAAGATCTACACACCAATAGAGTGACTCGAGGGCGAGTAACGATGTTTATGTTGGGGGCTTGTTGGGCATGGAATCCCCCCCAAGGCATGTTTTGGGTCTTAAAGCCTAATTTTTGACCAAATCTTGTTGTAGAAGCTTTGCAAATTGTGGGCGCGGGGCGCGAAAGTATGATAGAGTCACAAGATTGTCCACCCTAGTTTTGTAATGTAATGTTAGTTGGATAGACCTACGCATGGTTCACAGACCATGGGATTGTATAAATAGAGCAATGTTCTAAGGGGAAAAGATAACTAAGGAAGAACGAAGAGAATAGAGGAATGAGAAGTCTAAGTGATTGAGTCGAAGTGTAAAGTGCGTCTGTGGGTCGTAGAATAGAAAAAGGCTCTACAACTGAGTGTGCAGAGGCCTAATAGTCCACAGATGAGTGCGCGGACCCCTACAGCTGAGTGCATAGGGTGAGTCAAGTCTGTAACAGTTGGAGAATCAATAAAGAGAAGTTTTGTTATAATTTTGTGTATCTTTTCCTGGTTTAATGCATGATTGGATATAATTTTCAAACATAGTGTTTATTTACTGCGCAAACTTGTATAAATGTTTTGTATTGTTAAGTATAACTTAAGACATGTAAGTAAGGCGAAGGTGCTTAAATAATACTAGAATATAAATAAGATCTCGAGTAATAGTGTAGAGCGCGGCACAACCCCTGGTGAGGCCTGCATAAAGATAGGGTATCAGGCTGCAGGAATGGAATGTGAGTGAAGCCACCTATGCGAAGGAACAAAAAAAGGACTAGTCAAACCTCTTCTCAATGGTGTGGAAACTTGGTTCTAGCACCCTCCCATACTACTTCGGGTGAGACCTCAGTCCACGCTAAGCGGAATGTTTCTGAAAGGTCCAGTAGTATCAGGATTTGTCCGGCTAATTAACTCCGAACCTAGGATAGGCCTTAACAAGCCAACAATGCTGCAGTATTCTTGCTACAATACTGGTGCTCATCAGTTTGGAATGGGAGAATAGTGATGGTGATGAGATCTTGTATCCTGTAGGCAATAATATAACCTCTAGAACTATGATTTGTAGAATCTGATACTAACAGAATAACAACATGAACTAGGGTGTATTGTACATGATATGATAATCATAGGTAGAACATAGATCAGCTATATTTCTTACTGACCTAGTTCTATAATTCTGACATAATTTAACAACAAGGTAAACAACGTAGCCAATTATATCATTAATCCGTGAACATTAGTAAGTATAAACCCTCACTTCAAGTAGAGTCAAACTTAGTTAATAAGAAAAACCAAGAATTTGTATGAAGTTTTCTTTTGTTTCCTTATTGAGAAGATATTAATTCCATTTAATAGCTTATCTACTCCATGAGAACTCCCAAAATGGATCCCTTTTATAGAAACAAGGTGACCACCAGTAAGCTTCTGAGCATATATAGTGCCACAAACACTATGCCCACACTTTTTTTTTAGAAGAAAATATTTTAGTGGCCTTCCCCAATATATTATAGGAGAATAGTTCAAGTTTTAATTCTTCAGAGTGCATGCGTAGAACTTAGAAGGCTTGCAATCTGGCTTCCATCCCTGGACTGTATAATTCAAGATATATAGATTATTTATGCTGCCTATGTAAAGAAAGTGCAATAAGAATTGTTTCCACAAGTGTTGTCAAAGCCACAAGCCCAATTGTAAGGACTATTCTCTTTGTTTCATTGTGATGTCTTTTACAATCCTTATCATATGCCATCTTACCATGCCTTCTTCATACTCTTATGTATCCATTGCCTTGAAGAAACCCATCTCCTTGATAGCTATTTTAGAAGCACACCTCGCATTGTCAATTACATCCACTGCATGTTGATAGACAACATTAGGGTCATAGTTAACATCATCAAAAGGTTCCCATAACACCCAACTACCACTTTTGCCCACACTTTGCATCCAAACGAGTCAATGTGGGTGTGAGTATCCTACTAATGAAACTCTAGCACTCCAAATAGGAGAAGTGAGCAAAGTCATCATCTCCATGGTTCCATATTGTCACATTCAAAAGAGGATAAGAAATTTCCTATCAAATATGCACTTCTCATTGTAGGGTTTCATGCAAGGAATATTGCACTTGAGCATACAACATGTAGTGTTCTTGCAAACAAACAACTAGTGAAAGTTGTTGATAGAATTGTGATAATTTTCCATGCCTTTGACACTGAAGCCCTTGAGGTTTTTAGGATATGAATATTAGAGATGATCAATGATTATCCCATCTAATGAGAAACTAGGGACATGATAGTAAAGCTTGTTCACTTAAATCCTTGCAATATTGTTATATTGTTGCAATTTGAATCCATCTAGCTGAAAATTCCTTGAATTGATATAGAAAAGATATGGAATTGAGGCATTCCCACAACTTTCACTGCTTTTTCTTATGCCCTGGGCTATGTTAGAAAACACTCTAACCAAGAAGACTTGAGGCAACAATGAACCCAAAAAGGCCAGAACAACAAGAGAAGAAATGCTAATAATCATTTGTCTTTAAAGTTACCAAATCATTTTAAGGCATGCTAAGACAATATATACTTCCCAGAATAATAAAACAAATACCCATATATTTTTTGTATATCCACCTAGTTTTGAACCTTGGTATGGCAATATTTTTCACTTGATACGATGGTAGTGTTCATCCTATGCTCATCACCTACTCTGAAGATGTCCTTTCAACTTCACTATTTCAATCGATCACAAATTCTACAATGGTCCCTACCAAATGAGCTCAAAATTAGGAAAATCATGGCTCGAATTATATATCAATTTAATTTCTTTGTTCGTACTTTCTTTTCTTTCTCTTGGTTCTCTACAAGACAAGAGGTTGAATAATTTCTTAGACATTGTAGTAGCTTGTCTTTCATTATGTGCTAGATTAGCGTGTCACTATATGTCCACAACCACTAAGTATATGTCATGTATATTTACTCATATTGCATATTCCTATCTATCCAAGTACCAAAACAGACATTTTGGACATGTGGGCTCAAACTTCTTGAATTTGGATCATGAACATAGGACTAGTGCTTCATTGTCGAATCTAGAAAACTAATGTGTATACATTTTAGTCTACAATATACACATTAGGTGTATCACCAAATCATTGAAATGAAATATTTTTGCATGTGGGCCAAGAGTCCTACATTTCTATCACCCGCTCATAATCTAAAATACCAAGAAACCACCACTATGATACAAGTGCCATGCTGATAATATGTTTGTTTACACCAGAACCAGGACATAGTTGCATTGGCGCACATTAATTTCATGTCCATATCTCTAAAATTATTGCAATAAAACATTTATTTTGCAAAAATTTTGACCAATCTACAACATCTTGGAATGCTATGACAATAGCCATGAACCATTCCAATAACAAAATACAACATAAACCTAAGGAGGCAACCTTCATTTTTGTCGAAATAGAGATATTACCAACTTGGTGAAAATTTTCTTTGAAAAAGCTCAAAGAGGCTACAACTATTATGGATCTTTGTACACATTCATGGTGACTTCTATGTGCCAAATTGTAAATTTATAAGTTATGACAATCGTATGACCTCTTAAGTTGATATTTAATGAGAAGAAAGCTATGTTTAAGCTTTCAAGAGTTTGCAATAAAATTGAATGTTTGAATATAGAGGAATGTGGTGCTACTCATAAAGTTGATCCACCCTTTGTTAAACTTGGGGATAAAACTTTAGAGGGAGGCCATTTGTAGTACCTCAATGGATATTATTACTCAAATTTTAAAAAATACTTCCCTTGCAAACTCTAATCTCTCACTAGGAATACCACTTCGCTTGGAAACTCAAATATGTGCGTTGTTGTTGGCAGGTTGTGCGTTCAAACTTCAAACTCCACACCAGCTAGCTCTTTCCAGATTACATGGCCCACTAGTTCGACATGCATGGTATTATTCAAGTTAGGTGGCTTCCCATTTTGACTTTAGGTCACTTCTGATAGTGTGTACATGAAATTTCTAGTAATACTTCAAAGTTTTTGAATGGACACATGAACTTAGAAAGCTAACAAAGGTGACCCAATCTCTCTTCAGTCTCTCCAACAACATTTCTCTAAAAATATGTATGGATTTCTCACCATAGCCAACCTGGGCATATGCTGCCATAATTACATCCAAGAAACTACATTCCTTGTAGGAATTGTATCAAATAATTGGTGTGCATTGTCTAACGTGCCAGGCTTGTAATGGTTGATGTGCATGAAATTTCATCTCGCGTAACCATTTTATCAAACACAACATGTGCATCATCTACAATGCAACACATTTAGTATACATGTCTGCAAAGGAACTCCTCAGAAAAACATCTAATTCAAGTTCACTTATGATTATCAAGGCATGTATATGTCTTCCTTGCTCAATGGAGTGTAAGGTAAAAAGCACTGAGGGAAGTAGCAAAGGTAATATAATTTAGCCTAATGCCAGACCTATACAATTCACATAACTATTTAAGGAATTCCTCACTATACCCATGATGGGTATAGATTGAAATCAATGTACTCCAAGAGACCAAACCCCTCTTAGGAATCATAACAAAAAATCACCTTGCATGTTGTAACCTACCACAATGGGAATATCCTATAACCAAATAATTCCATGTTAAAACATTAGGCACGCAGATGTAATCAAACACTTAGACTGCATGCTCCATTTTAACACACAAATTTGAATGAGAGAAAGCTTCAAAAAGACATTTGATTTAGGTCCCACTTTGATCACCTCAACGTGAAATTATGCACCATACTACAAAGATAGTAAGTTGATGCACAAATTTAGTCCGCATTCCAATGTAAATTGGTTTGGCCTGAAATCTTCAAGATTCATCTAAAAGTAAGGATTCAAAACCCCCTTATTATGGCCTTGCAGCTACTGTATATCTTGATGTCTAGCAGAAAATGCAGATATGCAAACATTTGGGGAGTGTCATCTTCTGTTTTGAAATTGGTATTTTTAATCTCTTTATCGAATATTCATTTTTGTTATCCAATGGTTTTACCTTCTAACCATCGAACACTATAGGAATACATATGGCGTAAAGAGAATCCAAAGGGTCATGTGAAACCTACATGCTTAGTTACACATAAATATATGTGTATATAGCAACCAAAAACCTCATGATAACCAAAGGAATAAATACTAACATAGGTAACATTGATCTGTTTTGTTGTGTGAGTTGTAGTTTTACCCAGTGATTGAAATACAGAGAGGATACCTATCTACAAGAAGTTTCACATAGTCTTTATAACTCTAAACCTTGACAATTATCAAAGTTTCACTCATAGTATAGGGCGTCAATGACAAGAAAGTGAATTATTTGAGAAGTTAAAGACCCAAAAGTGTGGTTAATTATTCATTTTTATTTTTATTTTCATTTTCATTCTCTAAATGTTGATGAAAATGTTTCATCACCGACAAAATAACATATCTTGTAAATCTATATATGCATCTAAAAGATAATGTGCACAACTTAGATTATAGTTCAGTCAAAAGCATTATCCCAATGATTCATAATTGTATGAATATTTGAAAGGCCCTGAAAGTGTTACAGTTATGGGATTCTTGAGCTCTTAATACTTTCTATGGTTTATGACATATCAGATTTAAATTTAGTGTTTATGACTCTTTCAATGTAATAACTGTCCTTAAAGTGAATTTGTAAGTTTTACACCTTACGAAATTATGAATGATTAATAATTCAGTTATGGACTTAGGGAAACAATGTCGGCTGCTAATTCTCAAATTGTATTATGCCACATGAGGTTGCCTATTGAAGTTGTTTAGCTTTAAATTGCTTGATGCACCTTAATCTAAATGAAAATTATGTTACGTATAAGTGTACCTTCTTATGTGTTTGTTCGCTAGATCCCCTTGACCTATAGTTGAATTAACTTTACCCTTAGCATGAAAGGAACTTATATTAGTTCTTAATTGTAGTCATTTTTCTAAAAGGGTGTTAGTTTTTGGATTGGTTCCTACCAATAGTAACAATGTATAACTATAGACCATTTCTTTTGATTCGCGATTTAGTAAAAAAAAAATTCCTTATTCATATGTTATGTCAGATGAAAGCAATTACTGAAAGACACACAATATGATGCATCATTCTTCATACCGTTCCATGTTGATTTCCTCCTATGTTGAAATGTTCTTTGATGCTAGATGTAATGGGGAAATCCATCAAAATCAAAGCTTTGAACTTACCATGGCCTTTCTAGGTTCTGGGATTCCATAAGAGACAAGTACCAAGTTTATCTGTGGTACATTGATTCTATAGGAGTTCTTGTCAAGTCATACTATTCTGTGCTTCTTTTGGTAGTTTCATACTTTCTTGCTTCATTGGTTACTATCATAGGGGTAGCTTTTATTACCCCTTATTTCAGTTCTTTTTCCATTGATTTTTGCAGTCTTAAAGCCATCTCTCAAGCTGTCTGTGGAAAGTGGTTTGAAATTCTTCTAAGTGAAGAAGTTTTGAAGAAACAACAGAAAAAAGAGAACACATTGAGAAATATATGCAGGAATAAATCTACTATTTGTGCACTATAAAGGGGAAGACAAAGTGACAATCTATTGAAATGGTATTTGATGCCAGATGCAATGGGGAAATCCATCAAAATATAAGCTTTGAACTTATGATGGCCTTTCTAGGTTTTGGGATTCTAGAAGAGACACCTACAAATTTTATACATGGTACATTGATTCTATATAAGTTATCCTTGTCAAGTCATATGGGTTAGATTGGGTACTACCTATATATCACTTAAAATGGGTAGTTGGAGCATTGGCCATCATTGAAATTTTATCTTACAGGTGACACAAAATTCTCTTTGTTTTTCTTTTTGAAGAAGTATTTCCTTAAAATACTTGCAGTGACTACGCTTGTTTGTTCTGAGAGAGAATCCATCATATTCCTCCCCCGCCCCATGATGTTCCTTTAGAGTACCATATTCTCCTCCCATTGTAGTTGTGTGCCAATTTGTGGCTTATTGAGGTTCTTAATGTGTCGGCTTCTTTGCTTCTATGGCCATTCATCTACTTGTACATTTATCTGCATTCTTATTTGATTTATCTGGCACAACCCATCTACAATGCTTTGAGGTTTGATGATACTACCGATTTGTCTCTCTATATGCAAGTATGAATGATTCTTCGAGCAATTGTTATGAGACGTAGTTGTACCAAATCACAATCAAAACATAATATTTAGAATTAGGATCAACTAGTGACATGATACTTGAAATTAAGGTTTCAACCAATTTATTTCTAAGGCTAAATCGTAGCTATATTTTTTCATTTTCAAAATTGTATCAAAAATTTGAAAAACATGGCATAAACTAAGGGGAGAAATAATTTCTCACCTCTAAAGATTCTTGAAAAACTGACCATAAAATTTTATGTTTGAGCTCAAGGCCAAACTTAGCCAAATCCATCATTCACATAAAATGATTTGCATTTATGTTTCCCATTAAAACCTTTGGATAGTTGTGTTTACTAGGAAATATGGGATATCAAATAGCTAAAATAATTTCTAACAATGTATCCACCTTTTAGGCTACTTTTCAAGTGTAAAACATTCTATTCCTATCACTGAGCATTCCAATATTTGCATGTAAACAAAATTTGGAAGTTTTTTTTTTTGTTTCCTAGCATACAAGAGCTTAAAACTGAAAGTGAAAACATATTTGGGAGGGTGAAGTCAGGTCTTTTTAGTAGTGCTGATTCGATGGTGTTTGATCTTGCCAGTAAATCCACTATATTTATCTTATTTTAATTGAGGTACCTTGAGTCTTCCTTATCTTGGGGCTACCAGTTTCACTGTGTCACTTATTATGACTTCTTTTCAGCTTATGGAACTACAACAGGTGGGTTGGCACTTAAGGATTCATTTGTTCTTGGGAAGGTTGCCTCAATGTTTTTCTAATTTATTCCATTACAACTCTAACTTGTCACATTTCTTCTTATTGAACTTGTCACATTTCTTCTTATTGAAGATGGACCAGTGGCAACATCATTCCTCCTTACAATGTGTTAGCCTCTCGTTCTCCTCATAGTTGGAACTTGGGATAAGTGGCTCCTCCCTATGATGTTTTCTTCTATACTCCCTCTTTTCAATAATTTCATTCTTATGTCTGCTATGTTGGGGATCTCTAATTCTATATCTATCACCACATGATATACATCAAGTCACAAATTCCTAGTTTCCGAATTATGTTGAATGTATAGAGGCCATGAATGCCTCATCTATATAAATCAATATTACTTTCAAGATCCTTTATTGCTAATTAGTAGTTTTGTTTGACCCCCTATTGTTTGTCATCTCAAAAAGCATTATTGTATTTCTCATAAGAGAAAGAGACTCTTTTGTAATTTGTTAAGGTGATTCCCAAACTCACTATTAATATTAAATTTATTACCACTTGAACATTGTTTTTATTGAGGACATGTAGATTTAGGATAAACTTGTCCTTCTCAACAAGATTCTCTTGAAGTTGAGAAATGGTATTTTGCTTCATGGAATGAATAGTTTGCAATATAGTAATTTCAATAAGAGTGGAAAGAAAGAAACAATATATCAATTTCCATGAATGACCAAGTTAGGTCAATGAGAATTTAAATTATATCCAAAAAAATAAAAACCTCTAAACCCCACTCTCATGATTGCACCTTGAGTCTTGGGTTAGCTTAGAAATCACTTCTAGTTAACTAAGGGAGTTTGTTATATGAGAGGGCATCATTATCATTGAGAAGTAGAGAATGTTTTCCTTCTGTCAATGAAATTGCATCTTTTGATAATTCTGCTCGGCGTGGATTTAGAAGTGTTTGAATACCCCTTTGATATTTTGTTGGTGTAACTGATATTAGCCAAACTTTCTACTAATAATATTAACATCTGTTTAGTGGTTACATTTCAGGATCATTATTATTAATCATTTCATTTTTACATCTTGAATTAATTAATTATATTTTTAGATCACATAACAAATAAGATTCAAGCATGTAGCTCATTATTCATAATTATATGATATATTCTCACATTTTTTTTTTTGCTTGCAAATTAGTGTTTTAGAGACAAATTTGTATGTTGTCATAACATATTTTTAGGATTCACAAGGTGAGAAACCAATCTTTGGTGTAATTTCAAATTTTGCGTTTGATAATTGTGGGTCATTTACAGGCTTACATTTCTTCAAAGTTTCACTTTTAATTTAGTATTCAATTAAACATATTGAGTATATTATGTGTAACTATTTTTCTCTCCACCAACTTTTTATAACTTCCATAACCATTAGGGGGGCTCTTTAGAATTGTAGCACCTTGGATCTTGTGTGAAAAAATTATGAGAGTTGACCAATATGTTGCAAAACATTCTATATATACGAAAATGTATGGGCCATGTTATATTTTTATTTTGTTCATTAGAATTGAGAGGCAACATCCATGCAATTCCTCAACAAATCCGTGCAATGACATGGAGCTATAAAACCCTAATACATATTACGGATCCAAAAGAATTCATTTATGGACATTTAATTGGAGGAAACCTATTTGAGTCCAACGAATGATGGTCTTTGTCTAGAGTATATATATCCATCAAATGTGCTTATGATAGCATAGTGTTCCAAGGTTGTGACGAATCGTGTTTGGAGGGCTACTATACCTTAAAAGAAATGGAAATGCATAGTATTGGGGTCTAGATGCATTCAATAGGTAGAAAACAAATTGAATGCAAAGAACGATGGTATTTTATTTGAGTATATATCCAACAAATGTTATTGCAAGAGCATAAATCTCATGGTTTTGAGGAATCTTTGGTAGAGGGCTACTGCGCCCTTATATTCAAATAATTTCACCTTCACAGATATTATTTCAACCAAATAAGCTAAAATTATATGCACATAGCTCATATATAAAAATAAGTAGTGACATCCCACTATGTGGCTCTTGTTGATAATTGCATCATATATACTCGCTATTTTTCACTTTTTTTCATGCAAATAACTCTATTAGAGGGGAATTTTTAAGTTGCCACAACAAATTTACATGATTCACAAGGTGACAAATCAATCTTCGATATAATTTCAGATTTTTGGTTTGATTATTATAGGTCACTTATAGCCTATAAATGTCTTCAAAGTTTCACTTTTAATAGAATACTCAATTCAACATATTGATTATCTTATATGTAACTATTTTTCTCTCCAACCACTTTTCATAACTTCCATAACCATTAGGTAGGGACCTACAACTTTGATTCTATTTTTCTTACTTACTAAAATATTTTGCAAGACTTTAAAAAGTTTTAGAATTTATTGAAAGTTGTAGAATTTACAATTTATAATGTTTCAAGGGATAATTTTTTAAATTCTAATTCTTTAAAGGGCGATATCTCAATGGAAGTGCACATGCGTTATAAGTAGAAGGTTGGTGGTTCGATTCCATTATGCCTTGATATTCATATGGAAGGATGACGACTAGTTTTTGGTGACAGAGGCTCTTTTAGCCATCACCAATGAGCATATGGTGACATTTTGCAACCCCCACAAAAATATGAAATGGTCATGGTCAATAAACACCACGATACATATGCATCAACAGTGATGACCATAAAAGGTCCCTCACCATAAATCAATATATTTCATATGAAATAGTGATGGTCAATGAACATCACCACATGCCTAAATAGTGACAGACATGAAAGGTCCATCACAAAAAATCATTGTTGTTCATATGAAATGGTGAAAATCATTATCTGTCATTAAAATCATTATTCGTGATGGAATTTTAATGCCACCACAACACCTATACTTTTGGTGATTCCACCTTTGGTGACGTTCACTTTTTTGGTGACAGAGGCTATTGTTCGTCACCATTGCTCATATGAAATGGTGATGGTCACTATCTGACATTATAAATCATTATTGGTGATGGACCTTGAATGTCACCACAAAATATATACTTTTGGAAACACCACCTTTGGTGAAGTTCAATTTTTGGTGACAAAGACTCTTTTTATAGTCTCCAATGATCTTACAGTAACATTTTTCTACCCTCACCAATGTCCTTCTTTCTTGTAGTTGAAAGGAAAGAAAGCAGTGGAAGAGGAATTTGAATGGAAGCCAAGAAGAAGCCTTCAGCAATAGTAAGCAAGGTAAGAAAAGAGAAGATAAAAGAGAAACCAAAAGGAGGATTTTTGTAGGTAACAGTGTGGATGTTTGATTTATATTTCTAAAATTATGATGCATGGATTATGGATTAGTTTTCTGGTTATTTTTTTGTCATTGGAATGACGATTTTCCTGGACTGACAATTAGGTACAACTTTACCTTAAGCCATTTCATAGATAGCCATGATGTAGTGGGTTTCATGTTTGGTTGAGCTTTGTATATCTAATTTATTTTCAACCCTGGTTTAGATGGTCTCAAGAAAATACCAAGGGTTTTGGGTGGAGAAGGTTTTCTCCAGGAATCTCATGACAGATCGGTGGAAATAGGAAAACTCCTCTGTGCATGGTCTAGAAATTCTAAGGCATCCAAGCTTGTATTGGTTTTAGTGATTTCTAGACCTGGTATTGGGTGAAACAAGTGTGGTATGAGTGTGGGGGTTGTTTTCCTCTAGATTACCTATATCATTATGTTTTTTTATCCCATATGATCCCAAATTCAGCTTGGAATATGGCATTGGGGTGATATGCTGGAAGAAATATTTGGTTCAACCCAATCTATGGTTGGGAGATATGTGGAAGTCTCTGAATTGGTCAGTACTATGTATATGTTAATATGTGTTATATTATAATGAGATCAATGAGCACAAGTTTTGGTTTATTGTGTGATTATGTGACTCATTTGATATGGCTTCATTCTCATTAGATGTTGTTTACATGGATGGTATATTTCTTATTATATTATGTTCTCTTATATTGACCTTGTTCATGGTTAACTAACTCCTAAATTTTTTATATGTATGTATGCCCTAACTAGTGGTTCAATGTAGCTAACATAATAGAAAATAAGCCTTTTTAATGAACATCTGTAGTAACTAATCAAATAGTGAACACATTATGAATTCAAACCTACGGACACCTTTGTCACACATATTTGTAAATATTAATGAATTATACCATATGAGATTGAGCAAGAATAGAGTTTTGAAAGACATCATGAGGACGTAGGGACGTTTTTGAAAACGTTATGGGAAATTCTAGGCAGTTGGCCTATAGGATAGCCTTAAAAATCTTGGAACAAATATGTGGTCGCACTGCCTTAACTGGGAAATTTTGGCCACAACCGCACAAAGGATGGGTTGTGCATGCAACTGGAGCCCTTTGGACACACTGTCATTCTTGCATGTGTGTGGCTGGGAGGTAGATCATGGTGGAGAATTAGTTGAAGACCATGAAAAGGATCACCAATGATAGTTAGTCTAATATCAGAGTTATATTTCCCTTGATTGTTCCTCCTTGTGTTCAAGTTCTCTATATTTATTGTTCTCTCTTCTTTTTCCTTTCTTTTTCCCACAAGAAAATTCTAATTTTTTCTCTCCAATTTCTTTTCCTTTTTTTCTCTTTTTTTTCTTCCATGCATATTCTTTTACTATTTTTCTCCTTTTCTTATCTCTTCATATTCCCCGTCTGCTGAAGTGAAAATTCCTTCATTTTCTTTTATTACTTTTCTATTTTTACCTCATTTCCTTGCTCGCATATGATAAATAATTTATCATTTATTTCATTTTTCCTCTTTCCAATGCAATTTCCATAAACAATAAATAATTAACCACAAGTGGATCCTGATGTAATGTTTTTCCCCTCATTCATCTTGTAATACGTGTCCTATGAGTTTTTTTTTTCTTGTAAAATATCCATACATTATTTATTTACATGGAATTTTAGCCCGAGGCTACTTCATTTTTATCTTCAATGATATCAAATCCATATAAAAATAGGCAACAATAGAGGAAAATAGAAAATGCTTAAGTTGTATTATTTCCAAAACTTGAGGAGCCAAAAATGAAATAATATACGATTGTAGATAAAGGAGTCAACCCAAGTACATATATATTAGGAGGTGGCTTTACTTCCTGTTGATTTAAAGTTTGGATTCATGGAATTAGTGGATTATTGATACTAGTTCAAATTGTGAAGAAAAGGGAGATTGATTAAGCGTTTAGAATGTAATAAGGACCATGGTGTTGGTGTTTGAAAAGTGGGTCTTAATGACAAGGAAAAGAAGAGGTGACATGAAAAGTTTATTCCATTAATGGGATTTGATGGTGGTATAAGGCCTAGTTTGACACCCATGGTTTCATTGCATTGAAAAGAGGCAAGTTTGTTGGGAATGTGCATGCTTATAAGTATAACCAACACCAAATCTTATGTTGTCTTCAAGTAAATCCTAAGTGTAGCATTTAGAAACGCGTCATATTTTCACATCCAATTCCATATTTTTTCACTGTGTTTCTTAGTTACTTAAAATCTCAATATTCTCTTTATTTTAAATGCTAGGAATCTATTTCGTTCACTCAATTTAGTGGGGTTTTCACTTCCTCTTGCAAAAAAGGAGAATCTATTATTTTTGTGAGAAATTTGGTAGCATATTCAACAATTCAAATAGATATTTACATATGTATCTCGGGAAATGATTTTTTTCAACCTTTTATATGTATTATTTTAGTATTCTTAGGTTCCAATCCTCTTTAGATACTTATTTATTAAAATTTAATTGGTAATGAAAAAAGTTGAAAGAAACCTTTTGAGGTGTTAACTAGTATTATAAATGGTTTTAGTTAATGAATTATTAGAGTTACTATACCTCCCACTAATTTTCTAACATGTTTACAAGATTAATATTACCAAAAGTCAAATTTTTGCATTGTGACTCGAAACTTGAATGATATCAAATAGAAGAAAGAAAAATCAACATTCTAAGTGATTCATTATTCAAAATAATTTTATTTTTAATTTGAGAATGATTTCCAATAATATCCAACATATGATTAAATCAATGACTCCACTTTAGAGGCAGACTCAAAAGAAGATAATTTTTTCATAAACAAGTTCTTCTTGCACTTTCCAAGTCGATTATCAGAACTTGGGAATATGTAATCAACAATAAGAATATAACATATTTTCAATACAATAAGGAAATTATCTTTCAAATGCCATATTATTCCAAACAAATCGAATCCCAAAGTGTTGAATGCTTGAAAGAAAATCTATCTTGACTTGCACAAATTCAATATCATACCCCTAAATGCCAACATTGTCAGTTTTTTGGCCTCGTCAAGGATATATGTTTTAACATTGAAAACAAGAGGCTCATTATGGATGGATCACCCTTTAGAAATGGTTAATAACATATAAGAAGATATTTCAACCATGCCAAAGAAGTTAATTTTATGTCACATCTTGTAGTGGAAATATTTTCATGTTCTCAGCTTATACCTAACTCGAGGGAATAATGTTAATGATTCTCTCTCAAGATTTAAGCTTCTAAGTCATATCAATCAAGTAGGAACAAGAAATGATGGATGAATGCACAAATTAGAGCCTTGAGTTAGACAAAGAATTCATTGAAGCTATGTTTTAGCTAGAGGGAAAGTGAAATCCATATTCCATAAGTGTGATTTGGGTTTTCATCTTCCTTAAACCAACATTTACCATCATACTTATAGATTTTGTAGGACATAAAATTGTGGTCATATTTAAAATTCTATTTTATTTATCTTATAATGATTTGTTGATGGTGATGGATACCACCAACATGCAAGTGGGTCTACTTGATGAAAAGTTCCAATTAGACTTTACATAGTTTGGTGTGGAAGCCCATCCAGAAATAAGGCTCTACTTCCGTATTCTTAAAGTTATGACTTTGCTTCAATGTTTAGCACGAGAGAGTAATACACAAGTAATTTTGAATTAGCAGGTGAGTATGCCTTTTGGAATGTTCAAATATGGAATGTATTAGGGTTCTTCTACCAAAGAGGGAAAGAAAAGTGAGCCTTTTAAGGACAACTAATAATACTAATCTGGAAAAGACACACAAACATGTACACGTAAATGAATCATTGGAGAACTAGTGAAATAGTTCAAATAGAAGAAACGATTGTTAAAATATATACAACACACATTCAATAAGATAAGCACTAAAGCCACTAAAATAGTTCAATTTTATTAGTACATATGAAAACAACATACATTGCAAGCATTCATAGAATAGTATTACAATGCTTATGACATACACATGAAAGTTTGATGGCTCAATGAGATTTTTTATTAAGAAAAGGTTCCAAGGTACATCAAGACAGTGAGCTCCATGAACCTCAACAGTGGAGAATTAGAGAATCCACTTGGTCCTCCAAGAAAACTATTTTCCCCTCTAATTCCTAGTAGGAGGAGCCAAAGTAAAAAGTCATTTACATGAGCTATGAGGCTGTATATATTCAAATGTGGTGAACATTCACCTCCCTTATGACTCTTAGACTAACCTTGTGATTGTTTGACTTCTCTATGACCTTTTGACTCCCTCATGAATTTTCACGTTCTATGCATGCCTCTTGGACTTCCGCTTTACATTAAATTTAGTATACATTTAAATTAGATAATCCGCAAATGATGTGGCCAATTATGAAATGAGAATTCAAGAAGATATGGTAAGATATTAGAGACATGGAATGCAAGGTGACATGGAAATTTCAGTCCATTCTTATTTCTTCTATATTTGAGTATTCTTCCTCCTTCATTTAGCCTAAAAGTAAGGAGTCTTCAACGTGGTATTGGTTTCTAGTTGTTGTCTCAATCTAGTGTTCCTTTGTATTTATTGATTGATCCACTTGTATTTGTGTCTACAAAGGTTTCTTATAGAAGGGTCTTCTTCTCCATCTCCTTCATCATCATCCTGTCATAACATGATAGAATACCTACATCTAAATTATACTCATGACAAGATGATATCAGCTTGATAAAGCCCCTAGTCTAACATGCTTCATGAAAACCATTAATTGACCTATAACCGAGTGATAGGCTGGGAGAAAAGCTCAAAAATTGTGTAGTTTAGCAGCTTAGGAGGTTAAGGGATAGAACTGAGCCTTCATACTACATGATGTGTAGTTCAAGTAGGCTAGGGCTAGTCATCTACACACTTTAGGGGTTCAAGCTATTAATGTGAGGGCTTGAAGCTTGAGGTTTCCCAATGCATAGTTGCAGAGGGATAAAGGCCAAGGTATTGAATAGGTGTGTAGCTCAAGGAATCATAGCTGAGGCTTGATGCTTGAGAATACACAATGCATAGAGAAGATTGGCTGTAGGCACAAATTACACAGTTTTGGAGTTCAAGTGTTAGGATTGAGCACTGGGATTGCACAGTGGATAGTTATGGAAGGTAGGGACTACACATTTCATAATGATAAGAGGTAAGTTTGAAGCTTGATGACTAATACTCTCGGGTGTGTAGTTCAGGAAGACTGAGTGAGGCCAAGTTTCTCAGACGGGAACCTATCCAGATTTGGCTAAGAGTTGGATCAGTGACACCAAAGTGAACAATGATAAACATTAAGTATGATAAGACAGCTAGAAAAATTAATGATGAAAAATTAATCACTCAAAATAGATGAGTAACATAATACCCCCAATGTGATGAAATTGCAACAACTTTCCCCAAGTGTGACACTAAAGGTACACTTTACGATGATGATGATGAAACTTGTGCAACCATGCTTAAAATATTGGGAATGAGTGCAATACATATCTAAATGATATTAATTACTCATTAGTACCAAGGTTACCCATTGAAAGAAATCAAAACTATATTTTTGCAATGTGTGATGCATGCCATGCCAAAATATGACATTTGCGAGAGTAAGAGAAAAGTGCAAATGACACTCACAAAATGTGAATCACATTGAAAGTGACACAATCCAGAATGGAGGAAACATGAAAAAGGCACTTATTATAGTGAAAACAAGTAAAAAAGATAGTCAAAAGAATGAAAGAAACAGTTACAAAAGTGAAGGTATATGAGAGAAATAATTGGGAAAACTCAGCAAAATACAAGAACAATCACAACCAAAAGTGAGAGATTGTCGATGAAAGTGTGCATTAGTTATTGACATAAGTTGAAAATTGCACACATGTTATTTTTATGGAGTTGTGCCATACCTATTCAAGATTGCATAAAGGATCACTCTCATTAACTTATTGTAGACTAATCATGTGTGAGCAAGTGCCTTTGACACTTATCAAATGAGCATAAAGTGACTATCGAATAAATGGTCCGAAGATCCATGGTAGGCTCCAAACTTCAAGTGTAGATCAAATTTTAGAGGGTTTTTTTCATAGTGACAACACTTGGCAACACAATGGTAGAACTCTAGCTTCTCTATCTTGGTATAATATCTTTTGAAGGGAGTAGTTTTTCTAGATGTATTGATTCATCATACATGTTACTACGACTTCCCGACTTAACCCAGTTATAGATATATCCCCCTTAATCTCTTTCTTAGCTAAACACAATTATAAATCCAACCATATTGCAATGCTTCTAATCAGGAAAAGGGTAATGTTATTCACGAGATTTAGGTTTCCATATTATAGTTTTTTATCTCTAGCATTGCTTCGCTTCTAGCAGGCCTAGACAGTACCCTGACTGAGTCACTTTAGAAACACAAACATTGATCTGCTTGAAGTGAACTTGGACAGTACATGAAGAGAGTTGCTTGCTTCTCCCATAATTCTTAACAAACTTGCGATAATATCCTGTCAACCCAAGAAATCCTCGCAAATGATTTATGGATGTGGGGATTTTCTATTCCGTAATGGCTTTAATTTTGCTAGGGTCTACCTTAACACCTTCATGAGATACAATATGACCCAAATAGATGTGGGGATTTTCTATTCCGTAATGGCTTTAATTTTGCTAGGGTCTACCTTAACACCTTCATGAGATACAATATGACCCAAATATTCCACCTCTTGTACTCTAACGAAACATTTGGATATTTTTTAATATAATCGTTTCTCCAATAGTTTGAGAACCCTGTCAACATGTTGAACATGATCCTTCCAAGACTTATTGTATATTAGTATATCATCAAAAAGTACTAACACAAATTTTGTAAGGAAGTGTTTGAAAATGGAATTCATGAAACCTTGAAATGTAGAAGGTGTGTTGGTAAGGCCAAAAGTAATGACCAAAAAATCATAATGACCCTCATGAGTTCTAAATGTTGTTTTCAAAATGTCTTCATTCTTCATTCTAATTTGACGATATCCTGAAAGAAGATCAAACTTAGTGAAGTAAATTGATCCATGCAATTCATCAATGAAAGGAATGGGAAATTTATCTTTAATGGTGAGCTCATTGAGCTCCCTATAATCTGGACACATGGGCCATGACCCATAATTCTTGTGCACCAATACTACTGGAGTATAGAAAGAACATTGAATAGGTTGAGTTATACCAACCTCTAGCATTTCTACAATCATAAATTTAATTTCACTCTTTTAGGCATAGGGATATCTATAAGGCCTAATGCTTGGGGGAGCACTTCCTGGAATCAAATGAATAGCATGATCATGATCACGAATAGGTGGGAGGCCTTTGGGAGTCTCAAATACCTTTGAATGATTGTCCAAGACTTTTTGGACATCTAGAGAAATAGATGATTTCGATGTGGGAACCTCTAGCGAACATAATTGTGCAATTACGCCTTTTTGTCCTTTCTTTAGAGGCTTTTTCATTCTGTTAGAGATGATTATCTTTCTCAGTTTCCTTGTGATACCCCTTAATTCAACTTCATTTCCTTCAAAATAAAATTGCATGAAAAGTTCTTGAAAAATAAAAGTTGTGATACCCAAGGATTGTAGCCATTGGACTCCTAGTACAACATCAGCACCACCGATTGGAATGGAAAGAATTGGAATATAAAATACATACTATCCCATGGATAGCTTTATATTATGTCACTTCCGAGAGAAATTTATGGTTCCTCCACTTGCAACCATCTGTTGACACTCCGGTGCTGGATATAGGAAGCAATTCAATTTCTTGGCTACCTTACAATGAATAAAATTATGGGTACTTCCCGAATCAATACACAGTATTACCTTTTTATTCTTTACATGTCCTTCAATCTTGATAGTTTGAGGAGTGCTAATTCTAAAAAATAAATTACAAGATATGGTCAGATTCATTTCTTCTTTCTCTAGAGTTTGCTCTTAGTGTATATCCTCTTCTTTTAAGATTTCTTGTTCCTTTTCTTCCTACTCTTCACATACACTTATGACCTTTAGTGTATTTTCTATCATAACCGTAACAAAGCCCTTTTTCTCTTTTTCTTCCAATTTTTGTGGTGTCAACCTTGTAATTTTTGAAAGTCTAGGGGCAACAACACTTCCATACTTATAGCTTTTATTGCTAGGCTTCCTTGTTGCCATAATTTTGCTTTCCATTTTTGTTGCCAACCTGAATTCCTTCCCCAATGAATCAGGTTCCCAAAGGCGAACCTGATGTTGGATTTTATCCTTTAAAGTCCCTATGAACACATCCACCCTATGCTCCTCTAGAATGTCTTTTACCCTTATATTCAATTTTTGGAAGTCCTCAATGTGCTCCATCATTGAAACCTTTAGTTTGAGATTCATCAGTTGGCTAAAAAAAGTATTGCTTTTTGTATCCTCATAATGTGCTATCATTTCTTCTATAAAAACTACCAAAGTGAAAAAAAAATTATGAGAGCGAAGCCATCGATACCATACAAACTTATTTTGTTCCAAATATAAAGTTGCAATATGCACCTTTTGTGTGTTTTTCATATTTAGGGATCAAAATATTCCTCCATATGTAGTATCCATGTTATAGGATCCTTTCCATCAAAATTCCTCATATTGACCTTTGGAACATGTTGGGTCTTCAATCCACCTTTAGAGTCTATGAAATTATGATTAACATTTATTCTTTTCTCATCATCAGTTTTCTCTATTACTTTTTCGCCATTTGGAAGCTTTTCTTGTAGCAACTTTCTCAAAGCTTCCTTCAAACCTTTCGTCATCTTTCTTTAAATCTTCAATGTTGTCATTCTTTGAATCATTATTGACATTTATTTCATTCTCATTCTGAGTTTTCTCTACTACCTTTTCTCCATTAGGAAGCCTTTCTTGTAGAAACTTTGTCAAAACTTCCTTCCAACCTTCCATGTCCTTCTTCCAATCTTCAATGTTGTCTTTCATAACATCCATCTTAGATTCCATGCCTTTATTTAAAACATCCATATTAACTTCCATGCCTTTCTTTAAACCATCCATCTTAGCTTCCATTACTTTTTGCAACAATGAAATTTCTTGCACGTGGTCTCATAATTTTGATATATCATGTTGCATGTCTTCCTCTTCTTCATGAGTCATGCTAGATATTTCAGGTTTCTTACTACGTGTTTCCATTTTCTTTCTTTGAAGCATCAATTAATGATAATTATTCTTCACTACACTCTTTAAATTCCTTCAAATTATTTTTTCAAACCAAACTTATGCAAAATTTAGAAAAAAACTAACACCCTTTTTCACTTTATAGGAGCTTGATATTGAATCTAAAGTATCTCTGAAATTTCGGATCTCCAACGTCCGAAATTGTGAACTATGGTAGGCTCTGATTCCTCCTTCCAAAGCCACCAGTCTTATCGAAATTAGATTCTCCAAGAAAGTGTTATGCCCAATATCCCAAGATGACCTGATTATACACATTTTCACTAGAGTGAATTGTATGAACTGTCACGTGTCACTATTTTTCACTACAAACCATTCTCTTTCTGTAACTTCTTACAAAATTTCAATCTGATACTTAGAGAGAAGATTATGACGGTTTTCCCAAGGTCACATGTTTGGGATGTAATTTGAGAGCCTGCAAAAATTCTAAATTGCTTGGATCATATCTCTGACAATATAGTTATACAAGATCTCAAATCTGGGCCCAACGATCATTGAGGATTCATCTCAAATGGGTTTTTGTTTTAGCCTATGAAACATCACAGAAACAAAGTTATATGAAAATTTCCATGATGGTCTGTTTTGGAGCAACAAAACCCTAGAATGCAAAGATCTAATACCAAATGTTATGAAACCAGCTCACAAAATGATAGAAAAGATAGATCAATGACTTAAAAATCAGTCTAGATGAGGGTGAAATCTCCTTTACATTACTAAAATGAAGAATTCTTGGATGATACAAATGAAAAAACATCTTTTCTATATATAGGAGTCAAAGGGGTTACAATATAATCAAATCCGACATAACAATATAATATAAGGGCACAACAATAATAATAGTGGGATTCTATGGGGCATAATAATAACAATATGGGGAGAATAGCGGAACAAAAATAACAATAAGTTCCACAATGACAATATTAATGGGGGAATCACTAGTCTTATAGGTACCTAACATTGAATTAGATCATGCATGGTGTGAGGATAACTTCTTCCACTTATTTCAATGAGATCACTACTAACCAAATGGAAATCATCTCTGCAATTGATTTGATTGGATTTTACAATTTGAACAACTAGATTACTCAAGTCAAAATATCATTCTAATAAAAAATTTAGAGATGCAAAAATTAGAAAATTTTAATGAGAAAGCTAATTTAAAGAGTTGTGTTCATGAAAAACAAGAGATGAGGAGGGATGGAAAGAATAACTAATTATTCCTTTATTATCATATATAGCCTCACTACCTTGGGTCAATTGAGAAGTTAATTCATCAGATGAAAAACCTGAAGAGCATGGAGTCTCTTCATTGCATGTAGATGCATCACAAATAATAAAGCATAAGGGATAATAAGATGTAGAGGAAATTTTTATAATAACATATTCTTTGACTGAATTATATTCTAAATCTAAATCATTCAGATTAAAACCTTGATGAGAAATCAGACGATCAATGGATGCACCTGAGAATTCATTATCACATACATCAATAAAGTCATTTTCATCAGAATTATTACTTCCCACAACTAAAGATTGATTAAGCAAATCAACTTCATTCGATTGACCACTAAGATTAGCCAATTGAAAATCATTGAAGAATGCAAGAGCTTCTTCTTGACATGGGGAAATTTGGAGGAAAGAGAGATCAAAATTATCTTCACTTTCCATCTCCTCTATGTGTGTAACGCGACTTCCTTGTACCTGATCGCAATTTGAGCCAACAACTTCAAAATTAATGGAATGTGAGTAACTAGTTGCTGGAGCAGATTAATTAAGTGGGTCATGGTATAAAGAGTCATGGAATGTAGATTATAAAAGATAAAAAATGTCTGTTGAAGAAGTAATAATTTCAATGGAACCAAATTCAATATTTAGGTTTAGAGCATTGATGTCATCTTGAGGAATGAAATGATTAGTCTTCACCTTAGGCTCCATGAACCAGTCCAAGGTTTCCTCCAATGGATCTGAATTGTGAGAGGTGGATGAAGGTTGAAGAGATGTATTGGTAATCTGAATTGTGGATTTCCCAACTTCATCATTAATCCATAGAGGCATCTCGATTGATACTACAAAAGGAGGAGGACAAGGAACTAAAGGAGTAATAGTTTCTTCCTATGAATTTATAGGTGTCTTATGATTTACAATATTTGGAGAAGAAAAAACATAAGGAGATTTAGATTAAACGTGCAAAGAGATATGAACCAAAAACTCAAGCTTTTGTTTAAATAAATCCCAATTTGTGTCTTCTTCATGAAATTAATAATAAAGGTGAAGACATTAATCATAGAAATCCTCAATTGATCCATTACACTTCATTCTTATTTCAATAATTCTTATAAGAACATCTAGTAATCATACCTACCAACATGGAAAATTTTAGGGGCTAATATTCAAAGGTGGGATAATTTTCCTTGAATTTTCCGAAAAAATGATTCAACAATTTCCATTTTTTCAAAAAATGTTTCGCCCAAATTTTACAATATAAAATTATTTTACCTTAAGAATTGCCAACATTATATAGAGACTATATATAAAATCATTATAAATATGAATAATTTTAAAATTATATCAATAAACATTTAATAGTTTGCATATTAGGGACTAGTGAGATTCACCAATGTTTTAAACTTCAATATAATTTTCCATTCTTAAAATTTTCTCTGCCTATGAAATGGTAAAGGAATCTCCTTGATGAGATGTATAAAAAAATGAATAGAAGTAGGTGGTAGAGTATGACACTATCAGAATTGGTTCTTCAAGTGGGAGGAAGAAAAGAATACAAGCCATATATTTATAATTAATTTCATAGTATTCACGGAACTTAAGAAAAATGGATGCATTCGTCGTAATGGATGTATCAACCTCACTACCAAACATAAATTTGTTAGAAATTTATATATTACAGAGCAATGGAACACATAAAATATTGCAGAAATATAAACAAAGAAAATGCATAAAACAATAGAGACACATATATATGGGGTTCACCCAGTTTGGGCTACATCCATGGAGAAACAACTAGTCCTTCCTTTTATATTATCCATCAAACTAAAGAGATACAACCTACAATAGATCTGTTGTAATTCCCTCTTCACTCTCAATCTCCTCTCTCTTCCTCACTCAGAATATAGATCTACATAGATGTAATGCAATTCCCTCATATATAGCGATGGGTTTCCTTCCAGCGAAAAAAACGTAAATTAAACATAACTTCTACCATCATATCTCTACCTAATGAATGGTCCAGATTGACTACAAAATATAACATTTTAGAAGGTAATTTTACATCTATTTTTAGCTTCGGGGGCACTGCCCCCGATCCCCCTATCAGGGGGGACTGCCAAAGGTTGCAACAACCCTTGGTGGACCCCCCCATGCAATAAATATTTTACAAGCAGCGTTGCCACCCCATGAAAACATGTTGTGCTATACAACAACCCCCCATTTCATAAAATTTTACTTTAGAAAATTATAATATGAAATGGGTCCCTTTTAGATTAAATTGGTATTAACCCATCACCCTTCTAAAGTTTCGGAAACAAACAAAACATTATTAACCTTTTTGAGTTGATAAATAATCGGTCTTAAAATAAAATGAATAATTCTTTGTTTTTGCGATCAAGTGATCGCAAGATCGCATATTGCAATAACAAAGGATTCATAACCATGACCCATTGATTCTCCCCGATGCGACAAGCGCAAGTAACCATCGGTTATCGGGAAATCAAACAATAAAAGGACCCTCCCCTTGCTCTAATGCGATATCGCAATCGACAATCGGGGAATGCGATATGAATATAACCAACTCTCCTCCTTAAAACTCCCGATGCGAGTCAAGTGATATCGCTATCGGTGATCGGGGATTCCACAAAAACTTAAATAAGATTGCCCAAGTCTTCCTCTGATCACCGATTGCGATAAAGCCAAACACGAATTTCGAAAAGGATTGATATGACTTCGGTATATTATATTAATTATCATTAAAATCCTTTTTCTCTTCCTGATAGTGATTCACTTGCGTCCAACCGCCAAAAAATCAAATCCACGCTGAAACGATTATTCGGCAAGTAAAGGATATAATGAGCATTTAAATGATTGACAGGTTTAAACGGCCAATTAATGGAGCAGTTATGCCTAAATCCCTTCACAGATTGTATCCGCAGGAGCCTTATGATAAATCTTCCATTATTCATTGATTGACACAATCCTCGCTACTTGGTTTTCGCCATCTATTCTCTGCATTACGTTCATTTTTCTCTTGTGTAGAGTTTTTCCCCAGTAGCGATTTCAGACCAAATGGGGAAGAAATCTAAGAAATCTAGAACGACTTCAGCTTCTGTGGTAATAGGACATCATGCCACCGATCCGAGACCAAGAAAAGAGGGATTAATCTTAGATACCACATGTCTTGGCCTCGGCAGTACTACTTGGCAGAATATTTACAACCTGGTTGAAGCCGAGGAACTTCAGCAAACATCGTTACGAGCTACAGCAGGCTCAAGCTGGAAATATGATGCTACTTTAAAAGATTTGGTTGATTCCTACCTACAGAGGATAGCAGCTCGAGAGCAAATTCTTCCATATACGGATGTGATGAGATGGACAATTGAAGAAATTCCAATTACAGACAGAACATTCTACACTATTGATGGGAGAGTATTCGGTTCATTTCAGCCCAATTATTTGAGACAAATGTACCATTTGCCCGAACCAGAGAAGAAGTATAATAAAGCATTTCTGGAGAAGTTTCGAGATGAGAATAAAACTGAGTCGGAGCATACACAGTAATGGAGACAGAACCCGGCGAAACACAAACATGTGTCTTCAGGTAAGTACTTCGTCGATTCCTTATGTTCTCCTTATTGTTATGCTAGAGTCATGATGTGTCGGATGTGGGGATTGCATGGTTCTTCAAAATTTTCCATAGAGATGGTACCTTTGATGGAAGCAGCATGTAATAGTGAAATCATGGATTGGAGGACTATATTATCGGATAAGTTGGCTACAGCTATTCTTGAATTCAGAAACAAATCCCGTGTTACTGATAGGTTCATCCCTCCAATTTACTTTAGTGCCTATATTTTGGACACCCTCTGTTTTAATTCTGAGTTTCCTATGTTAGGGTGGAGATGGACTCCACAGGACCCTATGCCTATTCATATCTACCACCAGAAATTATGGAAAGCTCATTATAAACATCGCTTATACCAAGTCTACAATGGATTCATGCTACTTATTTACTATGCAATTTTTCATAGCCCTGCTCCTAAGATCTCCTCTCAGGCAGAGATTGACTTGACAACCTTAGGAACTTGGTTTGGAGAAGAAAAATTCACTTATGTAAGAATTTTCGGCAGTCAAGCTAGGCCTCATATCCTCCCCTTGTATATACCAGACAAACTATTATCTTGTGAGATAGCATATCAGCTTACAACCACATTAGCTACAAAGACTCTCAGAAACTCAAAGAAGCAAGTTTGGCCTCCTTTTCCTCTAAGGTGTGGCGTCTATACTTTGCATGATTATAAACATGCAGAGAAAGAGGCGGAAAAAATTAACATCATAAGTCTCGCCACTCTACCTAATAGACGTTTCGACCCAAAGAAAGTCATCTATAATGCTCTAGACCAGGCCAAACTCACTAAATTTGAACATAAGGAAGATGAGTTTGATGACCTGTTCTCCTCAGCCGAGTCAATATTTCAGGTGCAACAGCTACCTAGAATGAGATACCATGATGACGGGTTAGTAGAATTTAATAAAATTAGAGAGCAGAGGTTGCAAACTCTACCTCTAGATTTGTTAGCTATTTCCTCGATGATACAATCAAGCGAGCCTAAGTAGCAGCTTACTAGCGAACCTCCTGCAACATCTGAAATCTTTGAATAAGTCCAAAGAAGAGAGCAGGAGGAACTCCAGAGGTTAGAAAAGGAAGAGGCAAAGAGGAAAAAACAAGAGGAATCATAGAGGAAAGACAGAGAGGAAGCAGAAAAGAAAGAACAGGAGAGAATATGGGAGGAGGAACAAAAAAAGCAGTAGGAGCAGAGAAGCAAAGAGGTGAGTGTCGATACTCAAATTGACCCAAGATTGCTCGAGGAATGGAAACAATTTAATACAATTATAAGAAATCTTGAGAGCTCAATTGATGCCGATACATCCAAAGCGGCTGATACACAGGATACAACATCAAAGGAGGTTCCAATCAAAGGAACCAGCGGTCCACCCCCGACTACAGTAGTAGAAATAATTCCCAAAAATCCTTCAAATCAAATTATTTTGCAGGTGGAGGACATTCATCCGCTGGATGTTTTCTATAGCCCAAAACACAAGGCTGTAATAAAGTGACAACGGAAAAGGAGAAGGATTGATCAACCTTCTTTGTTCCCTGAACAAACAATAACAACCAATGTGGTGTGGCGGGGAGAATTCGACACCTTCGATGACCTAACAAAGTTATCCCAATATGTTGGTGCCTATTCGGCAACCACCATGGATAAGGCATCATAGGTAAGCAATTTGTTGAAAGAAAAGGATCAAGAGATCGCTTCACTACAAGCACAGCTATCGGGGGAACAACAGAAGATAGAACAACTACAACAAAAACTATCCATGCATCAACAGTTAAATAACCAACTCAACAAACAGTTGCATGAAGAGAAACATAGGGCCGATTCAGGAGCGATTCAGAGACAAAAAGAATTATCGGAGGCATTATCAAAATTGAAGGCAATGAATGAACATATGGCAAAGACAAAAGATGAGCAAATTACTCAATTATCAGCTCAAGTACAGAAGTTCAAGAGTCTTCCCCAACCTGCCGAGTTCAGAGCAGAGGCAATACAGATTAACAACGCATTAACAACACAAATAAGATTGTTGTGTCATGAAATTGCCCAAGTTGAACCTCTGTGCGACATAACAACATCTATAATAGACAAATCAGTTGATGCCAGGAAGGATTTAGAGAAAGCCGATGACACTTTAACAGATTTCCTTACTTGGCAGGACTCTAATGAGGGACAGGAAGCAAACTTGACCAAAATTTTAGAATCCCATAAAGAAATCTTATTCATGGAGTGGCAGTCCCAATTAATGAAAGTAGAGAGAGCAGTTTCTAGATGCAAGTTATCTACGAGCAATTTAATTGACTTGATCAACAATACTCTCTATTTACCTAACATGATTTCTCAACGTACACCAGGTAAATTATTATCAGCCAAGACATTGGAGCAGTCATGTCACCAATAGCTAGAAAAGAATGGGAGATTGATCTCAGGAATTAAAAGTTTAACTTGGGACACCTATTGGTTGTTCCTAGTAAAACCATACAGCCAAAGAGCCGCCCTCAAATGCCTAACAGATGCAATCGGGTGTATCATTCCTGATATACATGATGCCACCTATGCTGCTCAAATCAATTCCCGTCTCAGCCGCCATCAAGAAGTGGAACCAGTGCTGGAAATATGCCAACTCAGGACAAAAGGCAAATAGCCAGAATGATGAATCATTACTGTCGATTACCAGATCACTGTGGGAGGGATATTCAAGATCGGATTATACCAATTTAGTAGAATTCTAATTTTGTATTTTGTTAGCTTAGTTTAGTATTTATAGACCCTTTCATGTATTTAGAAAGGGTCGTAAGTTTTTGTATATGACTTAAGCCTGAAGTTGCACTATTGTACTTCAGGCATATTCTTTTATGAAAACTGGACCAATCTTTCCAAATTTTGATAACGAAGCTTTTATGTGGATGTGCACTGTTGCCTTTATTTAAAAGTATTTATGAGTCGGAAGAAGGAATTCAAATCGCTATTGATGTTGGGAATGATTTGCAGCTCATATGGTACTATTATCTATGTCTAAGTTTATTCCTTTTATGTAAATTGTTGTTTGGTCATTCTTGCTATTATTGAATATGTGAATGTGTTTTAACAGTAAACTTTATACTTTCCACTATTGGATGTTTACAGTTTGCTATTCTTTTAATCATGCAAGTATCAGTAATATAAAAAGAGAAATGTAACAATGTTTTATCAATTACTCTGTTCAACTATTTGAACGAAGCAATTATCATTTAAATTAATGTCTTTGTTTATTGAATAGTGTCATCTATATGCCTATCAATGAACACAGATCACTAAACGTTGCGATTAAGAAAAGAAGCTTCCCTGGGTAAAATAGTCGTTTACATTTTCTCTCATGGAATAAGTCCTCCATTTATTATCACTTATTAGAAAACCAATCATTTATCCACCCCCTTTTATTCCTTACTGGGAAACTGGTCCCATTATATCCAGTTGGAGCCACCATACCAAATGGAAAAGGAGTTGTATTAAGGTCCGGACCGGGAGGTTATCCCCCGATGTTGATGTAACGATTTTCGGGGCATCAACACAACCTGGGGTGAAATGCAGTGATACCTCTGAATACAAAAGATAATTAGGCACCACACCCAACAATATCCCACTCGGAGACTGATTATAGCAACTCCACTGCTGCTTCATTTGTTGGATAATGACTCCACTTTGGACCTGGATTTTTATCATCTTCTTCATCATACTTGAAGACCAATTGAAACTGAGTAGATTCTCAGTTTCTCCTTATTTACAAATTTTGTTAACACATCTACAAGATTCTGGCTAGTGTGTATCTTTTCCAGCTTCAACTATCCATCTTCCAATGTTGACTGTATGAAATGGTACTTGAGATGTATATGTTTAATCTTGGAATGAAATGAAAAGTTTTTTGCAAGATGTATGGCACTCTGGTTGTCAATGTATAACCTGTCCAACTCCTACTTCTTATGCAATTTATTAAGAAACCTTTATAACCAAATTATTTCTTTACTATCCTACGTAGCAACAACATACTCTACTTCTATTGGTGAGATTACAACAACACTTTGCAGTTTTGAGACCCAATTGACAATTGTTCCACCTACAGTAAATACATATCCTGTTGTGCTCCTCCTATTATCTTTATCACCCGCCATATCTACATCAACATATCCCTGTAGAGAAATGTTTGAACCACCAAAGCATAATGCTTGATTTGTGGTACCTCTCAAATACCTGAGAATCCACTTCACTGCCATCCAATGTTCTTTTCCTGGATTGTTCATGTACGTGCTTACAACTCCCATTGCATGTGCAATATCAGGCCTTGTGCAGACAATTACATACATTGAGATTCCAATTGCTCATGCAGATGGAACTTTAGACATATGAGCCATTTCTTCCTGAGTCTTAGGACTTTCCTCCTTAGTTAATTTGAGATGGCTAGCCAAAGGTATACTAATTGGTTTTTCATTCTGCATATTGAATCTTTTCAACACATTTTCTATGTACTCGCTTTGAGACAATATTAATTTGTGATTATTCATGTCTCTAGTTATTCTCATACCAAGGATTTGTTTTGTAGCACCAAAATCCTTCATTGCAAGTGAGTTCACCAATTTTCTTTTGAGCACATTTATTTCCTAGATGTTAGAACCTGCAACAAGCATGTCAGCTACAGACAATAGCAATATAATATAGCTGCCATCATTTTTTCTTTTGAGATAAACACAATGATCAGAGTGACATCTAGTATAACCTTGTTTAGACATAAACCTGTCAAATTTTAGATACCACTACCTTGGAGCCTGTTTTAAGCCATACAAGCTCTTCTTCAACATGCACACTAATTTCTCCTTCCCTTCTTCCTTATATCCCTGTGGCAGCTGCATATATAACTCTTCCTCCAAATCCCTATGTAGAAAACTTCTCAAGATGGAAACCTTTAGCTGCTACTAGACTTAAAATTGCTCTGATTGAAGTCATTTTAACAATAGGATAAAATATCTAACCAAAGTCTATACCCTTTTTCTGTGCAAACCCTTTCACCACAAGTCTAGCTTTATACCTTTTTCTACCTCCATCTTCTTCCTTCAACTTGTAAACCCATTTATTCTACAATGTTGTTTAACCTGCACGAAACCTGAGCAAGTCGTAAGTGTAGTTATGTGTAAGGAGTCCATCTCTTCTTTCATGGCTTGCTCCCACTTCTTCTTGGTTTCTACCTGTACTACTTCTTGATAACATTATGGTTCACCAAAATTAGTCAACAATACACAATATAATGGAGGAGAGTATTGTTCAGGGGGTCTACTTATCCTAGTAGATCATCTAACGCTACTTTCAAGTGTTTGAGGTGCTTTTTGTTGTTGTGGATGTTGTTCTAGATGTTGATCATTATGATTTTCAGGCACCATCACTTTTTCTTTGATATCGTCAAGCACTACGTATTCTCTGTTTTCTTTTTCATGTTTCTTTTCCTACAACTGATCCTTATACAACACCTTTTCATTGAATATGACATCTCTTCTCCTAATCATTTTGTTTTTTTCATAATCATAAAAGTGATAACCAAAATCATTAACACCATATCCAATAAAGGTACATTTCTTTGATTTTGCCTCAAGCGTTGTTCTATTTTCTTTATTAATGTGGACAAAGGCTTCACAACCAGAAGTTTTTAAAAAATAGTAGTTTACCATTTTACCTATCCATGCCTCCTCTTGAATACCACCATCCAAGGAAATTGAAGGCCCTCTATTTATTATATAAACAATAGTATCTACATCATTTGCCCAAAATTGTAAAGGCAATCCTGCACGCAATCTCATGCACCTTGCACGCTCCATGATTTTCCTGTTCATCCTTTCTGACACACCATTTTCTTGTTGTGTTCTTGGAACTATCTTCTCTCTGTGAATTCCATTCTCTGAATAGTACTTATCGAACTCTTTGCTGCAATATTCACCTCTATTTTCTGATCTGAGACACTTCAACCTTTTTCCTGTCTCATTTTCAACCCAAGATTTCCATTTCTTGAAAGTATCAAATACATCATATTTATTTCGAATACAATAAATCCATGTTCTTTTGGTTGCATCATCAATAAAAGTAACATAATAACAAGATCCACCAAGATATGGTACATCAACATGTCCCCATACATCTATATGCAGAAGCTCTAATTTTTCGCTCTTCTCTTCTTTCCCAAATCTCGGGAATCTAACTCTCTTCTGTTTTCCATAAAAACAATTCTCACAAAATTTTAAATCAACATGGTTCAAACATGGAAACAAATTTCTTGAGTAAAGAATCTGCATCCCCTTCTAACTCATGTGCCCGAGCCTATGATGCCACAATATTGTATCTTCTCCTATCGAGGTTAAAGAATTAACAAAATTAGAAATACCATTCCATAAATACAATGTATCAACCTTTTCTCCTTTTGCTATTACCAGGGATCCTTTAGTTATCTTCTAGGTTTTATCTGTAAAATTAGTCACACAGTCTTCACCTCCCAACCACCCTGTTGAGATAAGGTTTTTCTTTAGATCTGGAAAATTCCTTTCCTCGTTCAATAGCCATTGATTTTTGTTTTTCTTTTTTATGAAAACAGTACCCCAATCAAACCCGTCCAAAATATCCTTGAGCATAATCATGAAAATGTTTCCTATCAGCTGTGGCATGGAATGAGGCCACTAAATCTACCACCCAGGCATCAATAACATTTTTAAAGAAAGAATCACAAAATCTTGCAGCACATCACCTATTACATTTGCTTCATGATTATTTTCTTATTGTGCATCCCCTTCTTTTCCCTTCTGAGACTTGCAGTATTTATTCAAGTGTCCTTTCTTCCCTCATTTCCAGCACAGTATCCCCGATCTAGACTTGGATCTACTTTTTCTTGACTTACTGCGATATCCAGAGCTCTTTCCTCTTTCCATTTTTCTTCCCCTAGTCTCTGCAGTCAAAGCGTTACCTAATGTCTCACTAGAGCTTTTCCATTGCATTTCCTCGCTAAGGATTGCACTGACAACATCATCGAACTTTGAAATACTAGATCCAGTGGCAGAGTTGCTAATGGCCATAACTAAACCATTCCAACTTTCTGGAAATGGGCACAGAAGTAACAGAGCCCTAACTTCATCATCAAAAGTTACCCCTACAGAACTTAACTGATTGGTAACCATATTAAATTCATTTAAATGATCAACAACAAATCCACCTTCTAATATTTTCATATTAAATAAATTCTTCATAAGAAATACCTTATTTTAGGCCGAGGGTTTTTCATATAGTTTAGCCAATGTCGACATTAAACCCTCTCTTGTCGTTTCCTTTGAAATATTAAATGCTATCGACTTCGCTAGGCATAGTCATATTTTTCCAAGTGCCTTTCTCTCGGGAATATTCCATTCTATGTCTATCATACTTGTTAGCTTCCTTGCCTTTCCACTCAATGGTTGGTACAAATCTCTCCGATACAAATAATCTTCCATCTACATCTTCCACAACTAGTAGTTTTGGTCGTTAAATTTTTCAACCCTAAACCTACCATCTTCCACCATTGCTCCCACTCGAACTAGGAACCCTTCTCTCATGTGAGTTTATCAGCCAAATAGACCTTCAAATCTAATACTAGTTTTTAGAAAATTATATATTACAGAGCAATGGAACACATAAAATATTGCTGAAATATAAACACAGAAAACACATAAAATAAGAGAGACACAGATATACATGGTTCACCTAGTTTGTGCTACATCCACAAAGAAACATCTATTCCATCCTTTTATATTATCCAACAAACTGAAGAGATACAACCTAAAGTAGATCCGTAGTAATTCCCTCTTTGATCTCAATCTCCTATCTCTTCCTCACTCAAAATACAGATCTACATAAATGCAATACATTTCTCTCATATATAGCGAGGGGTTGCCCTCTAGGGAAAAAAACCTAAATTAAACATAACTTCTGTTATCACAAAATCTAACCCTGATAGGATGTTGATCAAGTAGATATTGAGTAACTCTTTCAAACCAATATTTTGGTGGAGGCTTAGCCTGCTCAACCTAAGAGGGCTCTCTCAATAGGTTTAAGATTTTTGATTAATGATTAGATGGCTAACTCTAGGAACAAAATGGGAAAATATATAACTGATTGACTGGTTGAATCAAGGATTAGCAAACATCTATTGGGCTATGGAGTCAAGATAGTCTTCAACAAAACAACATGATGAACAAAACATGGAAGTCAACGCACTAAGAGTTTAGGTTTATAAATAAAATAGTAACACAGTGAATCAACACATTTTACAAGCATGTGAAGGAAGTTAGAGCATTTTGCAATGAATTATAAGTATCAGAAGCTCATACCACTACAAATAAGTAATTGAAAAAGGCCATAAGAACATCAAACACATAAACTCCTTGTGAATCTTGAGTAGTCAAACTGATCTCTGTATTAAGTTTGAAAAACCACAGTTTCTTACAATAACACAACTTTATTTTGCTAATGAAATTCCCCAGCCCTAAGGAATTCGATTCTCAAGCTTAATATAGAGTTTTTACAACCTTCGATATTATTATCCATCTCTAGGGGAATTTGAATTCCTATCAATGACACCTATCTATTCATTAAAAAACCCACTTAATTACAACTTGACAGCTAGCTGTCTTTAAGAGTCCTAATAAAAATAGGAGTGAAACTCCTAAAACATGCTTTCAACAACCCTATCTATGACTTAAACACATTCTTTAACTAGTTTCCAATCCATGTCCTCGAGCATGATGATATCTCCAGTATTGTTCCTAACCCTGCTGAGTCATGACCTAATTATCTTGAAAACAAGGAGACAAAGTTCCTCCTTTTAAGGCCCTTAATCCTTTATTCTTATCCTCGAGCAGTTTCATATGTAGCATGTGTTAGTAATCCATTTAAACTTCATTTTTCTACCTGTACAGGAAAGGAACTCTCGAATAGATGAAAAAGAGAATGAAACATGACTGTGCTATGAAAATAGCCTGTTTTTGTTGCACAACTTTTATATCATTTATGCAATACTTCTTTGAATCATTTTGCATGACTACCATATGAAACTTCATCAATGATCCTCTTATGTCTACTAGCAATCATCAAAACTTGGACATTGTTAGACCTTACCTTCGAAATGCATCTATAAAGTGTTAAAAAGTCACCTTCAGCAATTTCATAGCGCACAACGAAACTGCTTTGTATGCTCTTTTTTCAACACGGCCTTCAAAATCTACAGTTTTGAAAATTTCAATATTTCATAAAGATTGATATTATCACCAAAAACAAAACAACTTAACCTTATAAGATTGTTCTTCTTCATAGATAACCTTCTTTTTAATACCAAAACTGTTTTAAGATATATCATTTACTGCCCTTTTTTTCATCACTCTGTTTCATTATTGTTGTAGGCTTTATTCAACTTTTTTTAACTGTATTTCTAGGTCTTCAATTTGTCTTTTCAATCTCCTATTAGTAGCTCTCAACTGAGCATTCATCCTCCTTACAATTCTGGCTTCTTTGATTTCAAGAATAGTCCAAGTAGAGTATTGAGCTTCACTGCTGACTGTTTCTAGTTTGGAATCTTTTTCAACTTCCCACAGAGCCTTTATCCTCTTGAAATCTGTTTTCTCAATAGGATGCCTTCTTGCTGTCATCTTTAGGCTAGCAATTTCATTATTAACTACTCTTAACCTTTCTTCCATTTCTTCATAGTTCGTTTTTTCTGCATTGTTTTCATCTGAAAAATAGGTGGCGAGACAGAGCTTATATATTTTGATCCCTAGTAGATGTTACAAAAATTGAGGATTTTTTTGTAGATAAGAATGTTTATGAGAAAATAATCTCTCAATTTTTTGAAAATCAGTTTCAACTATCTGGAATCTGCATTATAAAATCATGTATAAAATAGGAAAATTCTGAATTCTAAAAATAGGTCTCAAAGGAAACTTCGAATCTCCAAATTGATAACACCTGGGAGAAATTTGAAAGAGGTTTTTGTTCCTTTTTATGTTCTTATAAAAACCCTCCTTCATATTTTTGAAACTCATATTCATTTTCGTGAAAATTCCTTTTGAAACCAACAGCTCAAAATAATCCAAGAAACACACAAATCCCATTACAACTCCTTGTAGAAATACATGTCACATGTTTGGATGAAAGCTTGTGTGAAGCTGAGGTTGTCCATGATCAGTTAAAGCTCTATAGGCTCCTATCCAAACACATAGCCTTCTTTTTATGCTTTCATCTTCATGGCAATTTCTCTTTATAACCCAAAATGCCCTCTTAAAAATATGACAGCTATAAAGAACTTTTTGGGCAGCAAACTGTTTGTCACAAGGTTAACTTTTCAAAGGTCACAACTAACTAATACATGCAAAAGTTGAAAATTAAATGACAAAGAGGAGCTTGGGTAACTTGTTTAAGGAATGATATTCAAATGTGGAGAAAAAGGTGACAAAATGAGGGAGTGGAAAGCAACAACCACTTCATCAACTAATAAAAATAACTCTGCATTCCCTGAAAACGAAGGCTGCACTCCTAAGCTCCTATCTCTTGATCCTTGATAGCTATTACAAAAATGGAGGAGGTTTTTGTAGATGATAATGTTTCTAAGAAAAAACTCTTTCGTTTTTCAAAAATCAGTTTTCAATTGCTCAGGAATCCCCTTGGAAGTTGACTACTAAAAACAGAAAAATAGGGTTTTTGCCTCTTAGTGCACTACGAAGTTGGCTTGTTTTCGTAGCACAAATCACCCTTTTTGAACTAGATGTGCTACGAAACTGCAGATTCTTGTATGATTGCAAAAATTTAACCATAAACTAAATGGAATGACTTATAAATGGAAAATGTGACCTATTTGACCATGAAGTGAACCTAAAGGACTTTATTTGGAAATGAAAGATGACATTTTAAGACTTCAAACCCTGTCACTTACCCTTTAATTAAGACTAAAATGACTTTTATACCTCCTTGAAATCATGACCAAAAGCAGAGTTGACACAATCATGTTTTGAAAATTTTTGGGTGATAACAACTTCTACCGTCAAATCTCCACCTAATGAATGGCCCAGATTGACTACAAAATTACAACATTTTACAAGGAAATTTTACATCCATTTTTAGCTTCGAGGGCACTGCCCCCCCTGGACCCCCCTTGCACTGAATATTTCACAAGCGTTGTTTTTTCCCCATTATGAACTGAGGTCTAATGCAACGGTACCTTTGAATATAGAAGATAATCAGGCTCCACACCCAACAAAATTGTGATACATCATCAAATTGTTTGCGGAGATGAAAAGTTTACAAAGGGATAGGTTTTAGAAACATTATGGGATTAATATTTGAGGAAGATCCATTTAAGATAAAAGGTTCAACACAAACCCAATGTTTCACAACTTGTTATATGGCCCCCCTTCTAGTGCCACTATGTTGACAATGTTGGATAGCACCAACATGCAAGGGGTACCCTAATGAAAATTCCCAATCATACTTCACAACATTTGGTATGGGAGCCCTTCTAGAAATAAGGCCTCATTACCGTATTCTTAAAGATATGCCAAGGCTTCAATGTTCAACACGAGAGAGTATTTTATATTAGCAAGTGAGTATGCCTTATTGAATGTTGAAATTCAAAATGTATGAGGGTTATTTTATTGAAAGGGGAAAGGAAAGTGATGCTTTTAAAGACAAGTAATAATATTAATCTAGAAAAGGCACACTATCATGTACAGGTAAAATGAATCATTGGAAAACTAGTGAAATAGTTCACATATAAGCAATGATTGTTAAAACATATACAACACACATTCAATAAGATAAGTACCAAAGCCACTAAAAAAATTCAATTTCCTTAGTACATATGAAAACAACATACATTGCAAACTTTCGAATAATAGTCTTGTAATATTTATGACATACCTATGAAAGCATGCTCACTGAAGGAGCTTATCAATTAAGAACAAGTTCCAAGATACATCAAGAAACTGAACACCACTATCTCTAATAGTGGAGCATTAGAGCAATTACTTTCTCCTCAAAAATAACTATTTTCCTCTCTAATGCCTCGTAGGAGAAGCCAAGGTGAAAATTCCTTTACATAAGCTATGAGGGTGTATATATAACAAATCAGGTGAGCATTCACCTCCCTTGTGAATCTTGGGCCACCATCAGGACTTTATGTCGTCTCTATGACCTTTTGTCTCCTACTAACTTTTCACATTCTATGCATGGATCTTTGACTTCCACTTTACATTACATTTAATATGCATTTAAATTACATAATCCACAAATGATGTGGCCAGTGATGATATGACACTTTGACAAGATATGACAAGAAATTGATGACATGGCAATGCCAATCCATTCTTTTTACTACTATCTTTGAGTCTTCTTGAGATATGGTGCATGTTCTTCTTCTTCCTCCTTCATGTGGCTTGAATATAAGGAGTCTTCAATGTGGTCTTGATTTTCAGTTGCTATTGGAATTTGGTGACCCTTTCTCATTCTTTATTGGTGGACTTATATTCGTGGCTGCAAAGGTGTCTTCTAATGTGGTCTCCTTCTTCATATCCTTCATCATCATCCTTTCATAACATGAAAAAAAAATTGCAACTAAAATCCACTCATGACAAGACAATATCAGTCCAATAAAACCCATAGTCTAGTATGCTTCATGACAACCACTAAATAGGATGTATCCATGTGATAGACTAGGAGACAGGATCATGAATTGTGCAGTTGAGTAGCTCAAGAGGTTAGGGGCCAGGACTGTGCCTTCAGACTACACACGGCACAATTCACACATGCTAAGGCTATTCATCTGTGCAATTGTGGGGATTAAGGTGTCACATTGAGGGCTTGAGGCTTGAAATTTCCCAATACGTAGTTTTGGAGGAAAAAAGGCAAAGGGATTGAACAGTTGCAAAGTTCAAGGGCTTAAGGCTGAGGCTTGATGCTTGAGACTACCTAGTCCACAAAGGAGACTGACTGAAGGGAGGGAGTTCTCTGTTCTAGAGCTCAAGGGCTGGGATTGAGCACTGTGATTATGTAGTTTGTAATTCTATAAGGTAGGAAATGAACATCGTGTAGTGGCAAGAGGCAAGGTTGAAGCTTGAGGATTGAGATTGCGCATTGTGCAGTTGAGGAATGGTGAGTGAGGCCAAGCTTCTCAGGTGAGAACTTTTCTAGATTTGGAAAAGTATACGATTAGTGAGACCAAAGTGAAGAATGATAAAACTTAATTATGATCACAAAATTAGAAAGCTAAGGATGATCATTGATCACTTAGAACACATGAACAATGTAATACCCCCAATGTGCCAACATTGCGACAACTTTTCATGAGTGTGAAAGGCACACTTTGTGACAACAATGACGACACTTGTGAAACAATGCTTGAAACTTTTTGAATGAGTGTGATACGTGTGTACATGATAAGCATGACTCATTAGTAACCAAGGTTACCCCTTGAAACAAACCAAAACTACATTTGTGTAATCTGTGACATTTGCAACAATAAGCCGAACGTGCAAACAACACTTGGATAATGCGACTAACATTGAAAGAAACACATGCTGGAATGAAGATAACAAAAAAACCACAATTATTTTAGTGAAGAAAGTAAAATAGTTGGTGAAAAACATGAAAGTGACACTTACGAAAGCGAAGGCCCACAAGAGTGACAGTTGGGAAAACTCACCAAAAGAGAAGAACAATCGCAACCAAAAGTGAGAGATTGTTAATGAAAGTGTGCACTGACTATAGAAATAGGTTGAAAATCATACAAACATTGTCTTGATGGACTTGTGCGATGCTTTTTCAAGCTTACATAAAAGAGTGCTCTCATGAACTTGTTGTGGGTTGAGCACGTGTGAGAAGATGCCTTTAACACTTATTGATTGATCATAAACTGACTATGGAATGAATCATCTCAAGATCCATGTTGGGATCTAAAATTCAAGTGTATAATAAATTTTGGAAGGTGTTTGTTGCAATGACAACATGTTCTTAAAGCCACCACTTATAGCTTTTTCTACACATCTATTTGTGATAATCTTCAAACTACCATTTGAGAATATTTATAATTATCAAAAGGTATTAGCTTCTAGTAATTTAGGAAATGTTCTATAAATTCTTGAGGCATAAATACAAGTTCCGTATTTTGTGGCCATTCTAAACTACTATTTGCTAAAGGGAATTACTCATCCCCAAATCCAAGTTTAAGAGTTTGTGGTTTTTATTAAAGCACCATTTTGTATAAGATATCATCTTTTGCTAGACGTTAGGTTTATGGCCATTCTATAACTACTAGATTTAAAGAGCTGATCTAGTCATTGACATTTTTCCATTTCCACTTGTACCCATCCAAATTAAGGAGGGGTGTTGGAGACCTAATCCATTAGTGTTGTGGTATGTTGTATTATTTGCATAAGAATGAAGATAAAGAGTTGAATTTGGATTAGTCATTTCGAGTTTAGGAATGTTCTTGGAAGATAATCCAAATGTCATGGATTATGTACTTATATATGTATTATATTAATGAAATGAATCTCATATTTATCTCCATTCATGTGGGTTTTAACAATTTTCATTAAAAAATCGGGATTTTCACACAATTCACATTTTATTTGTCTTTAAATTTAGATAGGTAACCACTGGAGACATTATTTTATAAATTCCATGCCTTCATTTTGTCATGTAATTCCACCTTAGAACATACGTGCAACAAACCCATAATTCTCATGTTCACATCCTTACTATCGAAGAACATTTGCACACATTCTACTCTTACACCAAGATTATAAATTATGGTCACTTTACCAAATACAACATTCTCTATGAGGTATCCTTGTTACATAATTATATGCTATCATCAATGCATGATGCATATTACTAGGATATGAATCATTAACCATAACCATAACAAAATATAAACATGTATAAACACATATAAATAAATAAAACATAGGAAGACAAGATAAGCATAATATTAATCACATAAAATGATAATCATAAAAACTCTCTTGTTTGAATGGTAGAACCTTAAAGATTCCACCCAACCATACACTTTGTTGTTCTAAATTTATCAATAGTAGGTAACCCCCAAGCTAGGGATATGACTCCATTGTGGTGAAGGCTTCCTAACTAAAACTAAGGTTTCAAATATAGTGTAAGTGTTCTCTAGACAAGATACTATAACACAGTAAAAAATGTAGCCTATAGCTTGACATTTCTCACAATCATGCACAACAAAAGGAAGTGCATTTTATTTTATATGTTGTTGACCCACTTCCCTTTACGGTAATGAGCATCAACCAACTAGTAGACCTCTATTGCTCTAGTACCTAAAACTACACTTATGAGTCTTAAGTCTCTAGGCTTCACACTTGTGCACTCACACAAACAATTTTCACTTTACAACCTTAAACATTCACAAGGAAACACAATGAGATTTGTGTGCACCCCAATAGAATTCAACTAAAATTCAAGAGAATCTTAGACAAAATGGAGATACAAAACTTTCGTAGCTCAAGCTCCAACATGAACTCCAAAAGCACTCGTCACATTGCTAATAAAATGATACAAACTCCAATCAAGATTAGTTGAGTCTCAAATAAGAATTGTATGATTTTCCATTGAAAACAATGTTTAAGTATGCATGTCTTTAACTTGCAGTGCAAGAGTTAAAAAACTGCTTTAAACATTTTCCTAAATTTAAACCAAAATGCTCATATAACTTTAAGATAAAATATTATATCATTTTTACCATTAATTTTTTTCCCCAAAAAAATCTTACACCCCTCATCTTTCCTCCCCTCGAATATGAACTCCCCATACACTTTTGTATCACTTAATTTACACCCATAATATATCTCATTAACAAGCATATATGTATATATTAGAGTACATACATTTAACCATTACCAAAGGAGACTTCCTCAAAAGCCTAGAAAAATTCATGTGTACACCAACATAATCAAAACTTGGGTTGGGTCTTACATACCAATACACTGAAACAGTGCATGGTTAGCTTGGGAGGTCTCCTAAATGAGCGCTTGACAAAAATGCTCATTCAAATTTGACTTTTGACCAGCAAAGCAGCCAACATAATCATTTGATTCCCTAGCAGTCGCCAATCTTGACTCTGCTTAATAAGTCAGAGACCTTTTCGAATTTAGGTTTTCCGTATCAACTAACTCGGTGATTGTTCAATGTATATTGCCCATGGGATTGTCGACAACGTTATGTGGCATTATGACTTTTGATAACCTAATTAAATTAAGCAAATACGGAACATAGGTTCGGTTAACAGCCATTAAATACCGAAAATGATGTCATTGAACGGTTGGTTTGAACTTCTTAATCTCAATACGTTCCAATTCGTAGAATTTCGTTATAGGTCCATGCCTACGAAATTAAAAGCCCTGCTCTAACGATGTGTAGTTTACGTCCAAAACCATAGAAATTTACCTATTATTTTTTATAAAATTTGGTCTAAATTTTTGGAAATTCAAAGCCCTGCTCTAACGATGTGTAGTTTATGTCGAAAACCATAGAAATTTACCTATTATTTTGATAAAATTTGGTCGAAATTTTTGGAAATTCAAATCAAAATTGGGTAGAAATTTTTGGAAATTCAAATCAAAGTAATTTGGCTGAACTCATTTCCATTATAAAAAACATGACTGCCCTGAATTCAAACACTCGGACGGAAAAATAACTAAATTATAAAAATTGACGCTATGTAACAACGCTAAAATAAAGCATTGAACATGGCCACTTGGTCCTTTCACATGTCTCGGCTTCTAGATATGATAATTGAAATTGACGGGTCACAGCTCAGAACAATTATTTTTTGGACACGTTAGCCCGGAGGTACATTGCTATCACGTCAATGCCAGTGTCGGCCACAGTGATACAAAAAGTGCGATGGGCAAGTAAGTTGGTCGTAGGGGAAAGACATTATTTCATACTTTCCGTGTGGAATTGCAAAATAAAATTCCTTATTTTCCCACCTTGCAATAGTTTGTCTACGTGTTTCTTCCTGGAACCGTATAATTTCAAAAGACCCGCAGGTGTAATGTTGCACCTCGTGTATCCAAAATCATGGAGGGTTCTGTATAAAGTTCCTACCCTTTGTCAAGATTTGCATATGGTTAGTATTGTTAGCTTCAATTATATAGACTCTCCCCAGAATTGTTAGAACTTCCGTCCGACGTTCAGACCTATAACATAAATATGGCGGAAAAGGTCTCTAAAGGGATAAGCTCAACAGCACGATCCTGCGGCTCTAAAAGATCCGCCGCTGGAGCGGTGAAGGTAGTCCATATTTCAAACCCTACTAAAATGGTGAAGACAAGCGCATCTGAATTTCGTGCTGTTGTTCAGTCCCTTACTGGACGAAAAAGATCCACTTCTTCCCGTATTCAGCGCGAAGAAATGCATTTGCATTGTGATAATCAATACATTCCTCAACCCGAGTCTCCTAAGATGTTTGTAGATGAATTGCAGTGTTTGAATTATATGAAGCTCTCTGAATCTGCAATTATTGATTATAACAGCACTGTGAGCAGCTGCGGCAATGCGAGACATCATGGCGATGTTAGCATGTCGAAGGAGTGGCAGGTTAAGCCCATCCAAAACCGTGATTATGTACTCCCGCAACATCAGATTTCTGAGACCCTAGACAGCATAGGAGGCACGACTGATGTTGTGGCTGACATTTTTTCACCATCAATTCTTTTCTCTGAGTTTCAGTGTTTGTAAAAGGCATCGACCATCCAGGAAAGAGTTTTACTGTTGATTTCCGAGATTGATAAGTCTTGCCTCAGTGGCGTTTTTCTATGTTTCGACTTTTTTAAACTTTTTGCCTAAAAAGGGTCTAAGTTGCATATATAGATTCAATATTCTTAAAAGTTTTTAAGTTATATATAGATTCAATACTCTGAAAAGTTCTATTGCATACAATAGAGTTAAATTGTGGAAAAATCTGCTTTGAGATTTTAGAGCAATAAAACCTGAAAACCCGTGGAAAATATTGTAGATCAATAAAAACTGAAAAACCCTTGAATACATAACTCAGATAGTCTACTGCTTTGTCTACTAACTACCTCCGTGTACGATTGAATTTTTTTTAAGGTATTGTGATGCGGAAGGTCTGCTATGCACATTTTTCCTCGACGTTCACCTAAATCCGTTTCTTCGGGATCTTGTGAGTCGCATGTACATCCATTAAAAATGCCTTTCATGTTTCAGAAATATCTCCTATCTCTATGCTGCTGTCATTCATATTTGAGCTTAAAAATGTTGAGAAAGCGCCACTGGCTCTTAGTCTAATCTGCTTGCTACATACCCCAGTTGATGATGGGTGGGTACTAATGCTGTTGATGAGATTTGTCATTCATATTTGAGTTTAAAAATGTTGTACTAATGCTGTTGATGAGATTTGTCATTCATATTTGAGTTTAAAAATGTTGAGAAAGCGCCACTGGCTCTTATTCTAATCACCTTGCTACATGCCCCAGTTGATGATGGGTGGCTACTAATGCTGTCGATGAGATTTTACAGTATGATTTTTTCTCATTTAATTATTTATTTAAGTAATGTATTTATATAAATTAAATGGATTTAAATGAGATTAATTCTATAATAAAAATTAAAATTTTTATTCATTATTTATATATAAGTTTTCAAAATTAAAAAAATCATAATAACTAATTAATTTTAATTTGTTAGAATTAAGAGCTTATATTTTTTTAGAGTTAAGGAATCTTGTTAACATTTTAATATCCACAGGTATGTAACAGAAGTGAAAGCTTACATTTTTAGGGATCATTAGAGTTTCATGTGACTTAGGTTTCCTTGAATAACAATGATGAATGGATCTACATTTACAGACAATAGCCAGTTATGAATAATATTTAACTATAATTGTTCTCATTGGTAGTTTTTCCATTCTCATATATATATATATATATATGTGTGTGTAAAAGACTGGCAACCATGGAAATTCACTCATACAGATTCTAATTTATAAATAGAATTTGTTACAATACCATAAGCCTATACCATAGATTATCAATACTATATACCAAAAAACCAAAACTCATTTCAGATGACCTTATTTATACGGTATTTTTTTTAATTAATAAATTTAATTATAATAATAAAAAAAAACAAAACTACCAAAATATTTTTAAATTATTGTACAGAAATAAAATCTTTCCCGTTCATAATTAAATTATAATTTTGAAGACCATAAAATTATAATTTTGAAAACCATATTTCACCATAGACATATCTATTCACATGCATATCTATTCACATGAATTTATAAAATTAAACGTGATTTTAAATTAAATTTATAAAAAATCTAAATTAAATTTATAAAATTATTTGAAGCCTTTCATTCCTAGGAGGATAGTGGAATTCAATACCGTTTTCTATATTTTCAAGCGTACTGATCAAAGCATCTCCAGTAAGTTATTAAACACATTCTTATTACAATGCTACTCCGAAACCATATATCGATGGGAGAGAAACTCGCACTTATTTTCCGAAAAAACTGCTCCGGAAAGAAAAATAATTAAAAGAGGTCAAATGCAGTTCTTACAGAAAAACAATAGGTACTCCCCTGTCCAGTAACCTGAAATAAAATTAGGACATTGAACACACCAGCTAGGTAAAGAATTCTTTATCCAATGTCTTTAGTTAGTAAATTATGTCTCGTTGATTTAAAAGATTCACTTCGAACTCTTTAGTTAATAAATTATGTCTCGTTGATTTAAAAGATTCACTCCGAACTCTTTTTACTGTGAAAACAAACCGTCTAAGAAGGATGTCATCCTTGAATGCATTTCATATAACGAATAATGCATTGCTTATAATTTCGTTATTTGCACTAACTGATCGATATCGATGACTTAACCTTACTTTATTGTAAACAGAGCTTGAAAGACTGATTTGGTTTTGGGGATGAATTGTAGAGGAATAAATTCTGAAGTAAATAATCTCTACTGTGGATTTGTATTCAACTGAAAAGTTAATCGATTGAATCTGAGTTAGCTTTAGTTTATTTTCTTTCTTTTTTAAGTATAAAATTTGATTTTCAAAAATATCAATGTTGGACTGAAAATTTATAAATGAATTTGGAACCTTTTTAAGAGTATAAATTTTTTATTGTTTTTTTACTTTTGAAATTATATAATATTTTTTCAAAATACTATTATTTTGAAATTTTGAGATTTTATATTACGAATTTCAGATCAGGCTTCGTATTTTAAAAATTCTAATGTCTAATTTAACTTTTAATCGCACTTAGCAAACGCCATTAAAATATGTTAGAAATGCATATCTATCCTTTACAATTAATAAGAGTTTCTACAACTTAAGTGGGTCTTGTCATGGAGAACTCTTTGTTGGAGTAAGAATAATAGAGGATTAGATTTTATTATTAGTTATTTGTTTTGAGATTGTGTAGATTTTTTATTATATTTGTGAGAAAAGGTTATTTAAATTTTATAATCAATTTGTAATTTTATAAGTGTAGTGTGAATGAATTTAAATGACTTAAAGAAGTTTCCATATTAAGTTCGGGCTTACCTATGAGTTAAATATTTTCTTCTTCCCAATATTTTGTTTTTCCATTTTCTAAATTGGTATCCGGACGGAAGGTTGTTATTAAGTTTGTGAAAGAGCCAAGTCGATGAGTTTGTTGAGAAAATGGTTAATGTGGGAGTAAGAGTGACAGGGTGTGGAAGTGTCAAAATTCATGGGCATCTAATGCAACAGAAGCGCGACTGTATTGGTGAAGTTATCTACATGTTGATGAAGTTATAGTGTCACAGCGTAAGCATGACTGTGTTGGTGAAATTACCTGGTTGTTGATGAAGTTACAGTGACACGATGGAATTGTGACTATTCTGGTGAAGTTATAAACCTACTACTCATGAAGTTACAGTGATGTAGGGGAGGCATGGAGTCATGTCTGTGTGGCTAGGTGAAGTTCCCTACTAGTATATTTTCATTGTTGTGTTTTGAAGTTCCTGAGTGGCTTATATTCCTCATTGCTCATCGTTGTGTTTTGAAGTTAGGCATATTTTTGTCATTGTGTTTTGAAGTTCCTAACAAAGAATGAAACTAGATTACACTTTAAACATCAATAATAAATGACTGAACTAAAAATCTAAACTTATGGAATAGAAGTCATGTAAAACTGAACTATCTATGATACCTAGTAGACAATAGAATCAAATGTGGTGACACCTAACTAACAACTAACTACAGTGAGATTAGTATCTCAACATCCCCTCCTAATCTCAAGTGTTACATGTAGAGACACTTATAATGCTTAGTTGTTCTCTTTAAAATTCAAAAACATTCCTCCCGAATGGCTTTGTGAAAATATCTACTCCTTGATGTTTGGAACCACAATGAAAACACGTGTCAATGTGCTTTCTCTTTTTTAGGAAACCATGAGTTTTTGATAAAGAAATTGTTGAATTGTTATCATAGTAGATTGGAGTTGGCTCCTTCTGAGAATTTGAAATATCTTTAAATAATCTTATCTTGACAAGCTCTTGAATTTGCTGCTACATACTCTGCCTATGCATAATATATTGAAACTATTGAATGTTTCTTAGATGCCCATGAAATCAGTTTGGTTCCAACATGAAAATCATACCCTAATGTTCTTTTGTGATCATCTAAATCATTGTCTGTATAACAAACTCATTGTCTGTATAACAAACTCTTTGCATAATCATTGTCTGTATAACATGAAAGTGAACAATTTTCAGAATGTGTAGAGAACAAACCATAATCTATTGTCCCTGCAATATACTTTAAGATCCTTTTTGCAAGCTTCCAATGAGAAATCTTAGGTGAGTGCATAAACCTAGAGACAAAACTTGTTGCAAACATAAAATCAGCTCTAGTTGAAGTGAGATATAACAAGCTATCAACTAGACTTTTATATAGTGTGGAATCAACTGGTGGTGCTACATCCTCTTTGCTTCGTTTTGTGCCTTAAGCAATTGGTGTATCTACAGCTTTGAAATTGGTAATTCTGAACTTTCTAATCATATCAATGGCATATTTTTGCTCGCTCAAAAAAATTCCATTAGTAGATTGATGAATTTCAATGCCTAAGAAGTATTTCATGAATCCTAGATATGTCATATCAAACTCTATTTGCATTGCTTCTTTGAAATCTTCTAACATCGTATTTCATGTATAAAGAAGATCATCTACATGGAGACATACAATAAGAATTTTACCTTTATGCATTTTGGCATACAAAGTTGGCTCATGATTGCTTCTACAAAAGCCACTTTTGATGAGATAGGTGTCAATGTGACTATACCAAAATCTTGGAGCTTTTTCCAAACCTTACACGAGTTTCTTCAATATGTATACCTTATGTTCCTATCATAGAACTTCAAAACTAGGAGGATGCTCTACATAAACTTCTTAGTGCAATATGCCATTTAGAAAAGGAGATTTTACATCAAGCTAATAGAATTCCCATTTGCGTTGAGCTACAATGGACAAAATGGTTATGATAATGTCTAACCTTGCTACTAGAGCAAAGGTTTCACCATAGTCGACACCAAACTATTGTGAGAATCCTTTGGCAACCACCCTTGCCTTATGTTTCTCAATTTCTCCTTTTTCATTCAACTTGGTCTTATAAACCCATTTTACAGCAATTGTGGTTTTGTCTCTTGAGAGATCAACTAATTCTGAAGTCTAATTCTTGTCTATGGTAGCAATTTATCGATTGCATCTACCCAATGCTTTTCTTTAACTGTGTTAAACACACATGGGAGCGAGAGAGATCTGAAAAGATAAATCATGCATTGCATTTTTTATTAACAATAGATGTACATTTATAGTACAATATGGTGACCGTTGGGATTCACATCCCAAGGTCCCTTGGACTACTTAGTCTGTTTAGCTTCCACACTAACCCTTTAGGATTAGGTGTCCAACATTCCCCCCCTTAATCCGAAGGTTTATGTATGAGTCCAAGAATAGAGTTGTAATACAAAATGTGCAATAATGCATGGCAGCACTAGGCTGAATGTGCTCTATGAAATGTTGGTATAAAGGGCGGTGTTTTAAGGATGGCCACCAACACTGGAACGCTTAGTGCAGTTCCCGGAACTCTTCCAAAACTGGCAAGAAGCTGAAGTCTTCTGCTAGAGGAAGTGATCCTATTGTTTTAAAGAGGGAAACCTTCAACCATAAAAGGGAGGTCTCACCCCGCATAAAAGGTAAAACTTCAACCTGAAAAGGGAAGTCTCAACCTGTGATGGTTTAAGGATGACCAACAACTCTGGAATGCTTAATGCAATTCCTGGAACTCTTCCAAATCTGGCAAGAAGCTGGAGTCTTCTGAGAGGAAGTGTTCTCAATTTTGTCTCCAGAACTCTTCCAAAACTGGCAAGAAGCTGAAGTCTTCTGCTAGAGGAAGTGTACCACATCGCCAACTGAAGGCATGTTCAGGCATCTTTGTCTCTGGCTACAACTCTTAAACTGTTGTGGCAGGTTGTGGCTCAGGCTCACTTGATGTGGCTTTGAAGCTTGTAGATGAACATCATTTCCCCCCCTGTCAGATACAAGGTGAGAAGATGGAGAAAACTCAACTGCAAGACTGTTCAATATTCTGGAACAAGTTCGAACATGTGTTTGGAATATCTTCTTGGCTGTTGATGCCCATTGCCAAGAAGTGATCCATCCTAGATGAATCTTTGTTCTTGCAGGACGTTTGTTGCTGAAGCATCTATTTGAAGAATGGGTGGTTTTATGGCAGTGCTTACATGGATGAAGATCAAAACAGTGATCTTTCAGATGGCCAACTCGGTCACAGTGTTGGCATTTCACGATCTGTTGTTGCTGTGGAAGAGGGGCAGAGTCTGGAACAGTTGAAGCTGAACTGTCATAAGGAGCAGGTGAACTATCATAAATGAAACCAGCACTCTGAAACTGAATGGGTTTTGAGTAGTCTGGAATATGAAAGGACAAGTCCTTGTCATATCCAAGACCAGTTCTGTGCTTGTTGTGGACAAGCTTTTCCCAAGGTCTGATGATGGGCTTGGGAAGTGCAGATTGAGTTTCTGCATCTGCATGTACAACTGATGCTTTGTTAACTTGCTGCTGATGGGTGGTTGTCTCAATGTTCTGAACAAAAACAGGTTCAGAATGGTGTCTTTTTTGATGTAGCTCTTCTTGTTGTAGCTGTGATTCAAGCTGCAAAAAATCAATCTTTTCCTGTGCATTTTGTAGACATGTCTGAATTTCTGAGAGAGAGGCTTTGCTGATTTGGAATGTGTCATTAGGAGTAGATTGTATTAGAGTTTTCAAAAACTCTAATACTTCACCAATTTGATCCATTTTCCCAAAAAAAATGCAGTGTCTAACTGATACTTTGAGTTCCTCAGAAAGCTAAAAGCTTCTTGGAAAGATGAAAAATCCAAATCTGATGCAAAGACTAGCCAAAGCTATTCCACAGTCAATAACAAATCTCTTCGAACTTCTCCAAAAAATATGACAATAAGAAAATCATGGGTATATGGGCCTGAACTTCTCCAAGTCATATTGAAATATATATATGCTGACAATAGTGTTGAAAAAAAACATGGACGCCACAGCTTCTTATTCCAGAATATTATGTAAAATACCAAATGACATCAATAATATCGTAAGGAGGAGGCAACCGTTTATGTTGAACAGAGCCACCTCCACGTTAAATTCTCCTAGGAATCACAGGTATGATAAGGAGATTTCGACGATGAAACCCACTGATATCATGGACAAACAACTACGTTCCACAGTAATTTTGCGAATCCAAATGCATCTTGTCGGGTGCATAGGATTAAAATCAAAATCTCAACTTGTGTTCTTTCTTGATTGTGGTCAATACCACACTCAATACTGTGGTTTCATGATCTATCTTTGTTTGAAACACCAATGGTCCTCCACATGCAGCACCACAAACAAACCAATGGCAGTAAAAGCTTCTAATCGCTAGTTATAAAAGCTCCCATCCACTTTACTTACAAAGGAAGAGCGTTCCTTTATATAGCAATTCGCTCCGTCGATGAGCCTCAAAACTGAACTGAGTGCTCTTGATGCTCAGAAAACACAAACAAACAAAATCGAACATGCGATCTCTCTCTGAGAAAAAATCGGCAAATAGAATCAGAAATCAAGGTAAAGATGCCTGGGGTTATTGGAAAAGCGGATTTAATTATGTCAAGAATAAAGCTCAGTTGAAGGAAACCCTCACAACGTTTCACAAACATGGGCACGCTAGTTTCTTAGCTGATGGAACAGTCAACTCTGTTCAACATATTTAACTTCCATTTTCATTCCATACGAGTAATATCGTGTTGGTGAAGATTAAAGCAGAACTCTGTTATATTGCTGTATTGAAAAAGCCTTGAACGTAATGGCCAGACCAAGCAGGATAAAGCAATCATAACAATGCTACTACTGGCTGCCTTGCTAATGCCTGCAAGTTTGATCTGGATTTTCTCAGCTGCAGTAGCGGCTTCTCACTCTAATTTTGTCCTTGGTTACGCTTCTCCCATAGGAACAATGGAGAAGATTTCTTTGCAGGCTCCAATAGCTGGTGCTTCAGATCAGATGATGGTAATGGTGAAGGTAGCTGAGAACAATAATATTCCTTGCCCTGTGACTGCAATCGATACTCTTGGATCCAGACCCCCTACCTGTCGCAATAAGTGTATCACCACGCTTTTGCTATGCAACCAAGGTTAATTGATCGATACAAATATAGATCGTTTCAATATCAAAATCAACTGTTTCTCTCTTTTTTTTTGTAGGGTTTCTTCTCGTCTTCCTTCACTGTTACAGAAGATCCCGCTACGTGATGCAATGATCAAAAAATCTTTGGAACTTGGGTTCTTCAAGTGCGATTGAATACACAGTCAGGCCAGCACATTACCATGACTCACGAGGGCTTAGATTTTTAGATTGCATACGCAAATGGACATACAACAGCCTCGGAAAACATTATTCCAGCGATACGTATGTATATTTAAAGCGGGCATGAGGACATGGTCTTAAATTAATTCACCACTATCTCCCACAGAACAGTGTACAAAGCGTTTTTTTTTCTTTAATGCCGCATTCCAGACATACATATCACACAGCAATGGAAATTCATATGCGCTCATTTTCAACAGTGTTACCTTCAGGCAGTATTTCTCGTCAGGGAGCGTTTCTCCTGCAGGCAGCATTTTTTTTTCATTTCCTTCAGGTTACCATTTCCAGCGTTGTCAGGCAGCTTTCCTTCAGGCGTTTCTCCTTCAGACATTCTTGTCAGGCACTGTTCTAGTAATGTCAGAACAACGTTTAATAATGAGGTGCAGTGCAGGTGTGGCAGAGGCAACGTTTCCTTCAGGCAGTGGACAAAGGAGCAGGTGTAATGATGCTCTTTTTCTTTTTAAAAGTTTATGAAAGTCAGAGGTATTCAGAAGAACAGGCAGGCAGAATTAATGGAGCGTTACAGAAGACTAGGCCAGCACTATTCAAGGCAACTACATAGGCCACACATCATGGCTCTGATACCATTTTAAACACACATGGGAGCGAGAGAGATCTGAAAAGATAAATCATGCATTGCATTTTTTATTAACAATAGATGTACATTTATAGTACAATATGGTGACCTTTGGGATTCACATCCCAAGGTCTCTTGGACTACTTAGTCTGTTTAGCTTCCACACTAACCCATTTAGGATTAGGTGTCCAACAAACTGCTTCTTCAAAATGAGTTGGTTGATATGAAAGGAATACAAATTTATTATGCTGGTAAAACTCATGCTCATACTCATATATTTCTCTTCTTTTTTTCTAATTGTCTTCTGAAGATGTTGAATGCCTAGTGGATTCACTACTTGAAGATGTACCATTTTTTAGAATGGTATGGTTCTTCTTCAACTTGAAATATTGGTGGCTCTAGTGGATAAAAATATTGGCTTGAAGCTTCATGAAAATGATTAGACCAATATTTATTTTCAAAAAAATTTACATCTCTGTTTAAAACAAACTTCTTTGTAACTGGATTATAAATTATGCAGGCCTTTGACTTCTCACTATAAGCTACACAAAGACATCTTCCACTCCTATCATCAAGATTCTTTCTTAGCTTCTGAGGAACATGTGATAATGCTATTGATTGAAAAATTCTAAAGTGAGATACATTTGCCTTTTTACCATCCCATGCTTCTTGAGGTACTGTATCTTGGAGAGTGGTTGTTGAAGATCTGTTGAGAACATACATACACTGCTATCGAAACTGCTTTAGCCCAATAATTGTTTGACAACTTGTTCTCATGAAGCATACATCTAAGCATGTTCATGATTGATTGCTTTTTCATTTCTCCTACTCCATTCTGTCGTGGAGTATATCTTGTTATGTTCTGCATTGTGATTTCTTGTTGTTCAGAAAAAAAAAAATTGGAGTGATTGGAGATGTAATCTCCTCCTCTACTAGATCCGAGTACTTCCAAATCCTTTCCACTATGTTTTTTTGCTTTTGCTTTGTGTTCTTTGAACCTTGAGAATATATCTCAGTTATTTTTGAGAAAATACACCCATTTATTCTTGCTATAATCATCAATGAATATTAGAAAATAAATACTACCACCAATATATTGTGTTTGCACTGTACAACATATATATGTATGTACAACCTCTAATGGCTCTTTTTCTCTACAGGAAGATGTGGGAAAGTTTTCCCTTTTATGCTTAGAGAGAACACAAATTTCACTATTACGGTCTTTCTCAGTTGTAGTAGGCAGACCAATGATGATTGAATGTTTCTGAAGTAGACTTAGACTATTGAATGGTATGTGGCCATATCTAGAATGCCATAACTCAGATTTATCTATTCTTGACACGTTGTGGACAAAATACTGAGATATTTTGACTTCTAAGAGTCAAAGGAAACATCCTATTCTTGGTTCTTTCAACCTTAGCTACCAGTCTTACATCATGACCATGTTCCATCAGTTGTCTTACACTAATGAGGTTATGCTTTGGATTTGGAATATAATAAACATTAGGAATGTATTTCTGCTTATTTTGTTTAGTAAGAATAGAAACAATACCTCTTCCTTCATCTTCAATGCAAGAACAATCTCCAAGATTAATTTATGATGTTATGGAAGCATCAAGATACTAAAGCAGATTTTTGTTACATGCCATATGATTGTTGTTGGGAAAAATTAATTGCTTAATAATAACACAACTAACCACCTAGACATTAATTATCAATCCCAGGAGCATCTTTTATTTCAAGGAAATAAAAAAATATATATATGCAAGAGAATACCAACAACTAACAGTGGTTGTACATGATTATGTTCTACACTATCAAGCTCATTTGATAAGAAATAAAATGTAACCCTTGAAAAACAATACTAATTATAAAAAGAAGAAAGTAAATGACAATAAAAGAATTATTATAATCACATGAATTAAATCAATACTGAATTAAAACATACCTTGCAAAGTTGGAAATCTAACCTATTTCACCAAACATAATTAAAATGTTAATCTAGAGTCGTAAATTAAATGAGATTTAGAAATTGCATGAAACAACAAATATGGAAAATGCAGCAACTAACAAATTACTTGATTAAAAAGAAAATTTACTTTAATTAATAAGAATTAAAAATCTAATGAAAAGACACATAATTAAACTACCTTAGATTCTCAAGGCAACACCTCGTCCAAGTTAGTGGCCCAATTGCCCAAGACTCACTTCTGCCTTGAGAAATAACTCACACCATATTACAGATAAAAGATGTAGAACTCAATGGATAACTTCCTTCATTAAAATATATGAGAGAAATAATTACATAAAATTGAAGTTCTCAGCTTTGCCTTGAATTCAACAATTGTTCATCCTCTCCCCACTCTCCCTCTTTGATCTATGTTTTCATTTAAATACACAGAGAGAAAAGGGAAGTTACAAAAAACATGATTAAAAACTCATTTATATTACAAATTTGGATTTTCAAAAACAATTTTATCAGCAATATCAAATCTTAATTATCTTTCCATCAACATTCAGTAAGAACAAGTCGAATTTAATATTGCAATTGAAGAATTTGGAAAACATTCGCAACATCAAATATTAGAAAATCACCTTCATAGAACTTTCCGTTTCTCTCAATCCAAACTTAATTTTGGAAAACTCCTCGCTTGATAACTAATTTGGTTCGTTCTCCACAAAACTCATGTCTCATATTTTTAATACTCATCTTCATTTTCCCGAAACGCCCAATGCAAAATTGTCACTATTTTTATCCCAACTAATTTCTAAGTTGGAATATTTGATTATGGGTTGGAGATCAAATTTTCAATCTGGAAGAGATCTTGGAGGCTAAAATAATGGGTGATGTTATAACAAATTCATTGATAAACCATCATTGGCAAACGGATGCATAATAATTATCAATTTATTAAAAATAAAGTAGAACATGCATTATTTATTCACAAGAGCATATGTAACTATAAAATAGAATTATATGAAAGATTACGATAAATAACATGATAAAGAATGGTAGAAATGGATGAAATAGATGTTAAAAATTGATAATAATAATGGAAAATTAGTGGCCCAACATCTCCCACAAATTGAGCATGTTTCATGTCCTCATGCAAACCAATGCCTCTGTATTAACCATGCTGTAATACAATAATCAAAATGCTCACCCCAACTTGTTATATTGATTGAAAAAATGGATTCCGCCTCAAATATGTCTTTAAAATAATAGATATTCAATTCTAGCAATGTGGATGAAGGTGTAACAATTGGCACATTGACTTTCAACCATATGTATATGAAGTTGCAACAAAATATGATACAAGTAACAACAAACTTCATTAACCATTTTTATCAAAAACTACAAACAAGATTTTGTCGAAATTTCGCAAACATTTTTTTACTATATTAATGTTTCTCTACTCCAAAAATCAGATATTTCTAATGCATAGTTTGTAAGATATAAAAAAAAAATGGTTATAGTTGACAATGCATGATTTTTGGAATTTTACAAACTGAATTAGCTTGAAATTTTATGGGTTTGTGTATTTTAATGATACCTCTTTGCTGTCCAAAAATCAAAAGAATGCAATTCAGAGTTTTAAATATATACACAAATCAATTTTTGCAGTGTATAAAAATGAAAGTTTATTCCCTAAATAAGGAAGAAAGGAGAAACCATCCATCATGCATAACAACTCCTACCCTAAACTGGAGAATTAGCATGCCCTCATGCTATACTAGAAAACAAATTGAGGTGGTTGCTATGATCGTTGTTGAAATCTATGCTTGGTGTAAAGCAACAATAAATAAGAGAGGTTTTGAGTATTAATAAGGATATCGATGGATGATAAAGAGTATTAGTTGCATAGCCACGATAAATAAATGAATGAAGGTAACACTCCCCCAAACTAAAAGCTTATGTGTCTCTGAAAAATGGGAAGTGTTAAAGAAATGGAATTAATGGTTGAAAAACATGAGTGAATAATGCTAAGTGGCTTTTCATGACATTCTCCTAAACCTTTAATAAATCAAAAACTTGTGCTATTTTAATTCAAGTTTTACCTCCGTAGAAATGTGGAATGGCATGTATGGACTGACATTTGTTGACGCTGATGTAGGTTGAGCTGATGCTTAAAGTGATGCAAAAGGTGGAAGCCATTCAAGCTGAAAGAAAGTAATTACAAAGCGTAGCATGGTTTTCTTCCCCCAAATTGATTAGTTCCCATGTCATCAAGATTTCTATAACACATCTCATTAGTGGCATCAATTAGTAATTCGTAGCCTCAATTACCTCATTAAATATAAAAGTGACATAATCATGTTGTGAATGCCATGGGATAATATTGGATCAAAAGGTTAAACATGCATTCTCTATACCCATAAGATTTGGTTTTTATGAGCACAAAAACTGTGAACAATTAGTTATCTCATTATTTTCTTCTCAAGGTATGAACAATTACCTAGGATTCAAAATCAGAATTAGGTCTCTTTATTCTACCCCAAAATACTAGTAGTGTTTCTAAGCTACGAATAAATAGCGACTGATTGGGAAAAGCAACTATCTTTGGTTAAATATATGAAACTTGTAGAATAAAGGAATGATAGATTAGATGATACAAAATGTCAAAAATCAAATATCCTAATGTTTCATCCCTAACATGTAAAGTGAATATCTATAACTAAATAATAGGTATAAATCATAATCATCATCATCATCTAAGAACTGGTTAAATGTCACCCCATGAACCATGAGTTATAGAAAATCATAAATTAGTGATGAGAAAACAAGGTAACTGAGTAGATCATAGTATTGAATTAACTTCTATACCATAGGCATCGCAACAGTTGCCAGAAGGCATCCATAGCCTCAACAAGGATGCCTTTTTAACCCTTTGAGATGCGAGTGTCCCATCTATTAGAAATAAATACATAGTTACAAAAGCATTTCAATTTACTTAGATGTCTACTAAAGATCATTATTCTTGCTTGGTAACCAATTAATAACAATGTCATTCATGGGAGCTAACAAAAGTGAACAAGTGAGCTCATGATCAGACCTCTTGCCCTTTAGTTTTATGACCGAAGGACATTATCCTAGCTTGGTGACCAAAAGTGGTAATGTCACTCTCTTAGGACCTATGATCATAGTAGGTCAACTCGGGATGAGACCTCCTATCCTCCAATTGACTATTTCTGTTTAAAATTCAACTATGGTTATTGTTAATCAACAAAATAATAATTAATAGATGAGGTGGAAAGTCAACTCCTTAAGAGCTAGGGACGGCGTAAAAAAAAATTGTAGTAACTATTTTCAACTTGGGTAATTTTGCTTCTCAAAAGATAGTAAGCTTCAAATAATTGTTTATAAATATACTTTTGTTTGTAAAAATTAAGGTTGAGAAATAGTTCAGTAGATAATGAAGGAAAAATTTGAATACAACTTCATGGTCATCATCATAAATTTTACAAGATCAAGGGCTTCACAAATTAGAAAAGTTGAAAGTTGGCATGATGAAATCAACTTTGCATAATTATTCCTTATAAATAATATTATGCTTGTAGAAAAACAAATATAAATTGACTACCCAATCATTATGTCAAAGAGAACGTAGAACATCAAAATTATTTCCCATTCCCCAAGTGTCAAATCAAAAGCATGAAAATGGGCAACCATGAGTTAGGTAACAAAAACCGTAACAGAGGGAATGATAACTGCAACCAAGGGAACAACAATTGTGACAAAGGGAACAACAACTGTGATGAAGGGAACAAAAACAGTGACTAAGGGAACAACAACTATGATTAAGGGACAACAACATCGACTAAGGGAACAACAATTGTTTCTTTTAACAGAACAACAATTGTGTCAAAGGGAACAACAATTGTTTCTTTTAACGGAACAAAAGTTGTGTCAAAGGGAACAATAGTTATAACTTTGGAGGGAACAATGGTTGTGACAAAAGGAACAGTAATTGTACCTTTGGAGGCAACAACAATTTACCATAAAGAGAGAATGACTGAGTTGTATGGAACAACAATTGTGCCGAAAGGGATGGAAATCGTGATTCGAGGATTATTTATCCAACAATAACATTTCTGCATGTTACAACCTCGAAACAACCCATACGATTTTAATCTTGTAGACATAAAGTATCAAGTATGAGAGTGGTAATCCTTCCCAAAAATGAACTCAAGGGGAAATCCTAGCAAGGTGACATGGAAAAGGATTAGCCATCCAACAGTTATAGTCACTTTACAAAATAATGAGGAATTAAGAATAAATCATTCCTCACAAAACTTACCATAATAACTTTTAAAATTATATATGAGGAAACCATATACTTGATAAGACTTGGGGCACAAATTGATAGATGTGGAGGAACATCATGAAACTTAAAAACTTCCTTCTTTGATTTTGATGAAGGAGGAAAAGGTGCAATTTTGAAGTAAACAACGCTTGAAAGAGAAAAACATAAGAGAAATCAGAAAAGAAAAAACACTTTATTGAAAAGCAACAAATAAATAAATAACTTAATTTATGATAGTTGTGATTTAGGTTGCAACAATGTTGTTTCCTAAGGGAACAACAATCTATGAATGGTGAATGAATGGAAACAAAAGTTATTTTGGAAACACTATTTTGTAGCAATGATTTGATTCTTCAAATTGAGATCAATTCTTCATTTCTCCTATTATGAACCTATCAAGTAATGAAGAAACCTTCATGTTGTTTTCTCCATGTTGGGGAGTAATAGTGGGAACAATTTTGTAGCAAGGTATTATGTTTAAAAATATTTTTAGATTATGACACCTAGAAAAAATAAAAATCATAAGATATTAAATTTCCTAACAGGTGTTGGATCAAGTTCCCTTATTTCATTAACATTGTGTTCAATAATAACTCATTCATAAGTTGACCTTCTTTATTATCCTCAAACTTGCGAAAAAAAAAGCATCTAGCTGCAATAAAAAATGAAATCATGGAGAAAGAGAGGTGATTGGGCCCCCCTAATACAAGAAGTATGTAAAAAAATAGCAATTAGTTACTCTATAAAATAAATCCATGGGAGACGAGTCACCAATCATGCTCACCTACAATGTTTTACTCATAACTTCGTTGTTTTTCATCTGATTTGAGTGATTCAAAAGTCAAATGAAAGTGAATTCAGAGTGAAATCAAATAGAAATATTTATTAAAAATTTCATGAGATGGTGTGTTAAATTTACTTAGAATGACCTGCATAACAGAGTCATTTTTGATTTCCCATCTTAGACCAACAGTTGATATTTTAAGCATAGCGTTTTCGTTTGATGATGGATTGAGCTGACTCAAATTGGAAATGAAATTAGATTGTTGTATATATCTCCAATAGAAGCAGGTTCTTAATAAAAGAATAATTTATGGGTAAAATTTTCTAAGGAACGATTGGAAAAACAAAGTTTTAAGGATGTTTATTTATGATAGGCAGTTAGTATTTTGGTCATAACTTTGCCATACGATGTCAAAATCAGGTGATTCAAATTGCCTTGTAAACTAAATTCATGGGGGAATATAACATAGAAACATGTTATCAAAATATTGTCATTTTTCTTTCTATAAATGGATTGTCCCAACTCTGTCCCTGAGCTGTCTACTAGGAAATCTATCAATGTTTTGGTCATAACTTATTGTTTCATTTTCCAAAGCAGGAAATTGTGTAGGACATGGAGGATTTTGATGATGTAGTTGGTTGAGTTGTGTGGATGATTTTGATAGACAAGAAAGATGTTGTTGAAGATCTTGTGAATAATATGGATGATGTGTTTGTGCTACAAGATGAGGGAAAGTAGCCATGTAATCATAAGATAAGCCATACCAAATTTGTGTACAATATTGGTGGGGTTTCTACTCACATTGGCATGGTTTCCCTAACATCGGTGTATTCGATAATGGATTATGAAAGTAAGAAAATGGAGAGGAAGTGTTTTGAACCTGTTTTAGTGATTACAACCACCCTCCAAAATTTTTCCTTAGCTTCGTTTTGGAGCCTCCCTACGAACCTTTCACAGCAACATGTATTTCTTCATAAAGTACACATGTTTTAGTGTTTCGCTTTCACAAAGACAACATCTCGATAAAAGCTTCACACATTCCCCTTACAGGTTGATCACCCAAACTTGGTAGAGCTGTAGGTTGAGAATCTCCCACAAGAAATTGCATAATTCTGGAGGGAAACCGACATTCCCTCCAGAAACTATGCAATTCAATCTGGCAACCTGTTGGGCTCAAGATTTGTGAAACGTTGCTTGTTTGGCTTCATCTAGAAAATTCTACAACTCTTCCGAGTAGGGCTGCTTAGCCTAGGAATTGCATAATCCTGGGCTGCAGTCAACTACCCTACCCAGAAATCATGCAAATCTCCTTGGTAGTGAACCCAATTCCCATAAAAAATGTGAATTTTCTCCTAGCAGTTGAACAGCCTCTTGCATGTGGAGTTGAGAAGCCTCATGCATGTGTAGTTGGGTTGACGAGTTCCACTCGGGACTGAGAAAAATAGATTTGCATGTATGGTATGCTCCTCTTAAGGCATCATGCAAAGGCATCCCTTGATTGAGCGATCTACTTTTAGCAGTTGGAGGTTGCATGCAAAGATCATTTTGGAAACCTCCCACCAAGTGTTGCTCTGCCTAGGTTTGTGGTATGTGCATCACATCTTCAATTTTATCAAAAATAATGAACTAGACGCTCGAGAGCTAATTCCTCACATCAACCTTGCAGCTCTGACATACCACATCACATCTAGGACTCATCGGCACATTCAACTCAGTTGTGTTCGGGTAGGCCCGCCTTTCATGTCTTGTGTTGCATTTTTGGTTCTTTTTATGTTCCGCTTTGTATGGTGATGCATTCTTGATTTTAGTGAGTGCTTGCTATCATTTTGATACATACTAGCTTGCACTAGCATCATTTCAGTTTTCATTAACATCTCATTAATGTCGCATGCATGAAACTGTTTTTCACAAATGGTTGCTAATTCAGCAACTCGCCTCACCCACATACATGTTGTTCCATTTTCTGAATCTATCATTCACTGTTTGCATGCATAATCGTTCACTTATGCTTACAGTCGGTATCACGATACACTCACATTCACATTGATTTGCCCGCCAGCGAGTTTAGGGAGCCTTGGCTCGGACTCTACCTCACCAATACAACGTTGTGCAATCGTGAGAGGGGAGGCTCTGTTTTCCTATCAAGAAATACACATTTCAGTTTATTGACTATCCTCCAGTCTTGCATTGCGCAATTCTGTGGGACAATGACTACTGGCCTATAAAATTGCTCGATGCAGTCACTAAGCCTACAACCATTGCCAGCTGAGATTGGCCATTACGCAATTCCAGTAGTCATCAGCTAGGTTGGACTATGCATTACATAGTTCCATGAGCCAGTCAACCTACTAACATCCCGAACTATGCCTTGTGCAATCTTGGCAGCTAGTCTGCCCACCTCCTAGTGGAAATTGTGCAACCTTCATGATCAGTCACACAGGTATGTTGCAAGTCAGTTCTCAAGTTCATTTTGGTTTTCAACTAACAAATTTCTTGCCATGATTGTTGCCATGTCTCTAGGTATCACAGGTTTTCATATTCCTCTCAGCAACATAGGCACAATGGTTTCCAGGAGAGAAGAGTCAGAGACACCATTCAGAGCACACTAAGGGATGCAGCCGATCAAGTGTCTATGAAATTACCTACCCACAAAGTCATCAACTTGTTCATAGAGAAGGACATGAAGATATGATGGCAGTAACATGACAACAAGCAACAAGCTGAACAATAGATGAAGGTAGCATACTGGATGCAACAAACACAAGATGAAGGTTGTTGGCAACATAGAGGTGGAACGAAGTTACAAGATCAAGAAGATCAACTTGTGATGAAAGAGACTTTGGGGACTCAGGCTATGAGGTGACGATGTGACATGAAGACCACACAAATGCAAAGAATGGAACAAATAATGAGTTTCATGTGCTCAAGTAGTAACTGAAGGGAAATAGGAGTTGCATAGATGAGAGGATGAGTTGTAGTAGGGATAGGTATAACAGGGGGCACAACATCTAGAGGTAGATGAAACTACACCCATACAAGTTATAGATTCATCCTAGTAGCTGGCATGGAGCAGACATGGTGAGTGGTGTTGTTGATCACATGCAATGGAATTTAGCGATATGCATATCATTGTGCACATGCATGAAATCTAACCCATTTGGCACACTCATCGAGGCAAAGACAAGAAGAAATTCCAACTAGAGCTAAACATGTAGTTGACAGTTGATGTGCATGACCACCAACATAAACCAGAATATCAGCATAGACACCATGCATTAATGGGTTTCTAGTTTAGCCGCACCCAAGAAGACCATGTGAATGTTAGTAGATGAGTTGGATGGAGGAGACACACCAATTCACCTAGATGCAACTAAGGAAAGAGTTCACTCATAAAGATGTCACCATGGACCGCATGCATACCATCAGAAATGAAAAAGTTTGGCATCAGCTCACCACCTTCACAATCACAAGCATGTGAAAGAGTTGGTCTCACCTTAACGGATCAAGTGTCAATGATGCCTTTCATGGCTTGCTAGGGCCATTTTGTCTCACATGCATTGTAATGTAACATCTTGTCAAGTGGAAGTTCAAGTGTCGATAGTTGGATGTAAGAGTCATAGAGTAGATGAACTATCATAAAGGGGAATGTCAAGGGTCAACCCACCCTTAGCTGTAAATAGAACCTCATAACTCATTGTAAAGGATTTTGTTTAGCCAAGCTTTTGATAAGACTATTTTAGGGAGAGCTTGGACAATATTGTAATGAGCCTTAGATTCTCCATTGTGCAGAACTAGTACATCTCTTTGAAGGAGGAGGTGGTTGTGGCTATAATGTTCCACTATTAGAACTAGTGGTTTGACGTGGATGTATTATATGACTAGAACTTACACTTCTTAATATAGCAGAGCTAGCATGTTTCATGCATATGTTGTATTGTATTCTATGTTATCTGTTTTACTCTAAATGATAAATGTATTTGTTTTCTCATGCATGCATGTATGGACTATTTTGTAGATGTATGAATCTTTCTAAAATGTGTTGTTTGTTTAACCATCACTTTGGATTGCTCGATAACTTTCTATCTAGGTTGTGATGCATCTTTTCTCATGTGTCTCATTCCAAGTTGAGTACTATTACAGGTTTCCAAGGGGCGCACTCACGTCACCCTTAGTGTGTTAGAACCTCTCATGCACCTTCCTTGTCTTACTGCAGCTATCACACCCTAGCTACCAACAGAGTTATCTTACTTGCCTCTGTGCGAAATCACGGTCAAGGAATTACTGTACGACCCACTACTGGGACTCCTACAGCAAATGGTTTGAGGTCTAATCAAGACTTCTTATTGGGGAGATCCCTTGACATGTTGGCAGGTCCAGGACCATCAACATTTCTGGTGCTAGAAGGAGGACCATATTACAAGCTATGTCCTCACATTCTTTTTTGAACCTTTGCATATCTATCATGGATTTTTGCACTCTTCTCCCTCCACGATGTTTTTCAAATCATGAAGATGTCACCATCATGAGGGAGTTCTTTGATCACTTGTCCACTTATACATATGACGGTGAAGGTGAAGTGGCCTGGCCTGAGTTCTTTCATGACTTTCTTTCCATGCTTCATGAGAAAGATGAATGTTCTAACGAACAGGCCAACTTGCTGCTTGCATACATACTTCGTGAATCTCCACATCGATGGTTGTTCAGCCTACCCGCTGATAGCATGCACTCACTTGAGCACTTTTGTGATTTCATTGAAGACAATTTCTACCATTTTTATCCAAACCATCTTGACCAAAAACTATTACAGCAACGAAAGGCTCTGCATGAATCGACTATGGATTTTTGGCAGCACTTCCGTGACTTGTAGTTTCAAGCTCCAAAGAGCCATATGGAAATTTTCTTTGGTATCAATTCAAGTATTGTGTTAATAATTTTTCTAGTCCCAATAACAAGTTTGAAATCAAGCCTCAATCAACATTCTTTACGATGGAGCTGTGCAATCCCAAACGGATGTGGTCACTGTGACAAGTGATTGTCTACCATCCCTTCATCAAACAGATCCACCACTCCAGAGTGATTTTGAGGATCTACTCACACACCTATTTAGTTGTCACATCCTCTGAACTCACTTCGCTTAATTTTTGCACAAATTTGGTTGTGAGTCCATCGAGTTGACATATGCATTTTGTTCCACAACCTCTATCTTCACAGTCGACTATTCCTCTGGGTGATTTTGTCTTGTGTTCTTGCATTCCAGACTCTACACTTGTTGTGAATGAGAAACTAACTACTGATAGAGTTGGTGTTCCACAACTAGCATGCATTGTCGTTCATGAACAGTATGACTATGAGATTAAGTATCAACAATCAATGAAGGATGACTCCTTTCCGTCTGAGTCCCCTTCGTTCTTTCCTGGGATCTTTGGTGAATATTCCATCTATGATTTCACATGTGTATCTTCATCTACAAATGCACCCTTTTTTGATCATTCACAGGACACACCAGATGTCAGTTCATCATCTAACAATAGAGAGGATAAGTTATTCATTGAAAATCCACTTGATTTTTCATCTGCCTATTCCAGAAACACAGAGGATGAATTTGTTCACTTCTCATCTACCCCTCTATTTGATTTATAAGATCATGAGGATGCTGATGAAATCATTGATTTTTCCGATCGTGGTTGTCGTGATCCATTTACTCCCATATTATATCATGATCATGATTCTATCGCAATTGATTTTTTGAAGCCACTGGTCTATGATGATCTATTTGACAATGAAGTTGAAACACTCTAGGTTGTTGAGGCACTTCAGCCTAAGTTGATGGTTATGTCAGGCTCTCACTATCCTAAGGTTAGTTTCACTTCCGATCAGGAAATTGATCAATCACCCATTTGTATGCATTGAAGATCAATCTCACACACACATCATACATCCTCCACATGAACTGCACAATCCCATCACTCATGCATTGGAGGAATCTTACATTGCAGGCACACATGCATGACCCAAGTTGTATTTTTTCTTTTGTTTTCTTGCACATGTCATAGTCAAGACTGTGCTTATGCTTAAAAGATGCACGTAGTACCACAAAAAACCATGATAAATCCACAAACTACTCATCATACACATGCATTTTCTTATGTCACGTGGACACTTATAGACATGAAGTGTGTATGTCTTCATTGTTATACCTTTCTTGCTTGTTGGTTCACACAACCAGGTTTCTTGCGGACCAAGCCTTTACCAGCAAGGGTCAACCAATGCACCATTGGCTACATTGGAAATATCACTTTGCCTGATCAGGCCCATGCACCCTTAGCTTAGGAGTAGGATTAGTGTTTTCTTTCATTTGGTTTGCTTGCATTTTTGTTTTCTTACTTGTTTTGTTTGTTTGTTAGTTCACTTGCTTGTTTTCTTACTCACTTTGCTTTCTCTTTTTCTTCTACTTTTTCTTTGCTTTCTTATTTGTTTTCTTTTTTGGTTCATAGGTTAGTTTCACATGAAGCCATGTATGAATCTTGAAACAAGCTAGGTAAAGTACGAGAGGCCTTGTACTCTATCATGACTTGATTATTTCTCATCCTACCTCTGTATGATGAACTTGTTATCTTTAGCCCATGATACATCAAAGCAAAATACATATTGTTTGAAGTGAACCTTGGTGAAAACACAACGCCTAGATGCTAACTAGTGTCACCTACTCTAGTTTGTTGTTTTTGGCTTAACCCTTGTCAACTCATTCAACTAGAGTAAGGTGAGGGGGAAAAGCTTAATAAGCACATAAGGGATATATAATAAACTACTTCTCAGAAGGAACAACCTCTTCTGCTCTCAATAAGTCACGATACCTCTTCTGCGTGTGAAATGAATAAGTGTTATGAAGAGTTGGGAAAATGAAAAAATGAAAAAATGAAAAATGAATAAGGCAAAAGAAGAGAAAGGCTTCCTGTGCAGAAAGGTGATGCAAGTAACTCTGCTGGGGTATTGACTAAGCTTGCTGGTAGAGGAGCGATGTTTGTGTTCTTGTGTGACTCCATCGAGGTACTGTCTAGGCCTGCTGGCAGCAGAGCAACACTAGAGATGAAACTAAGACTCTGATGATTATATTTCTTGTGCACCAATATACCCCTCAACCGAAAAAAAAAAAATTGTGTTGCCTTGGCTTGGAATGCATGTCAATTGACCAAGAGTTTGGTAGATGCTACATCTTACAATCAGGCTAGTGTGAATCCAAGACAAACTAAGAACTAAACAATACTTTCAGAGGTGCTAGACTTGTTTTCATAAACAAGGTCCGTTCAGAGAGTTGAAGTTCTACTAGCATGTCACCAAGTGTTGTAGCAGCTACAAACACCCTCCAAATATTTACGTTAGCTTTGTTTTGGAGCCTCCCTACCAACCTTTCTTAGTAGCATGTCTTGTTTTCTCAAGTACACAAGCTTCAGTGCTTTTCTTGTACAAAGACAGCTTAGCGATCAAAGCTTGATGCATTCTCCTCATAGGCTAATCACCTAGACTTGGTCTAGTTGTAGGATAAGCAACTTCCCTAAGAAATTGCACAATTATGGAGGAAAACTAGCCTTCCCTCTAGAATCTCTGCAACTCAGTCTGGCAACCCATTGGGCTTCACAATTACACAATTCACCAATCAAGTTCCATTTAGAAAATTGTGCAATTCTTCCCAGCAAGGTTGCTTAGCACAGGAATTCCACAATCATAGGAAGTGGTCAACTACTCTACCCAGAAATTGTGAAAATCACTTGGGAAGCCAGCTGGGCTCCCATCCATAAATGTGCATTTTCTCCTACGTGCTGAGCAACCACTTGCATGTGTTGTTGGGTTGACCAGTTCCACCTAGGACCAAGCAAAACGGATTTGCGTGCATGGGCTTCTTCTACCAAGGCAGCATGCAAAGGCATCCCTTGATGCAAGGCTCTACTTTTAGTAGCTGTAGGTTCCATGCAAAGACCATTTCAGAAACCTCCCAACAAGTGTCACTCTTCCTAAATTTGTGGCATGCGTGTCACACCTTCGATTTTGTCAAAACTCATGAACTCGATTCTACAAAGCTCATTCCACACATAAACATCGTAGCTTTGACATCCCACATTGAATCTAGGAGTCTTCAACACATTCAGCTCAATTGTTTTGTGGTAAGCCCGCTTTTCACGTCTTATGTTGCATTTCTGGCACTTTTTGTGTTTTGCTTCATATGAATGTTGTATTCTTGATTTCAGTGAGTGCTTGCTATCATTTTGATACATACTAGCTTATACTAGCATCGTTTCAGGTTTCAGTTTTCATTAACATCTCACTATTGTTGCATGCATGAAACTATTTTTCATGAACAGTCGCCAATTCGGCGACTCGCCTCACCCACATACATGTTGTTTTGTTTTTTGAATTTGTCATAAACTATTTGCACGCTTGATTGTTCACTTATGGTTACACTAAGCATCACCATGCACACAGATTCACATTCACATTGAGTTGCCCATCTATGGGTCTGGGTAGCCTTGGCCCGAAATCTGCCTCACTAAGACAACATTGCGCACTCCTGAGAGGGTGTTGGGCCGTGAATACAACCACTTTGTAACACTTATTTCATCCATTTTTACTCTTCTCTATTATATCATTTGTTATAATTTAACATTTAAATCCATTTTATAAATGATTTATGCTCTTATGGATGAATATTATTTATCTTCCTTTATTTCTAATAAATTGATGATTGTGCATGATTTTATCCATGATAGTTTTAATAAATTGGTTGTAACATTATTCACCATTTTTAGCCTTCAAGGTAATTTGGAGATTGAAGATTTGATTATTAAAAGTTCCAACTCAGAAATTCGATGGAATGAGTGACAGTTTTGCGGTTGAGATTTTGAGCAAATGGAGAAGAATCTGGAAAATCTAGACCATGGGTTTTGTCGAGAACAGACCCAGTTAATACATTGGCGAATGGTTTGCCCAAATTCGACTTGTACTGAGAGAAACACAGGGTTCTTTGAGCACGATTTTCTCAGATTTGCTGTGGCAGTCGTCCTCCAAATCTCAGCTGCAAAGCCAAATTCGTCTTGCTCTTGTTGAGAGATGAATGGAAATATATCTTCTTGTTGATCAATTGGTTGGAAATAATCCAATTTTCTAATATAGTCATGTTGTAATTATCTCTATTGTAACTACTCTCTGATCTCTCTATTTAAATGAAAACAAAGATCAGAGATGAAAAAAGACTTTGGGGACGATTAATTTAGAGAGACATGATGAATTTAGAGATGGAGAATTGAGGATTCAGACTTAGAGATTCAAGAATGATGATGGATTATTCATGATATGATAGGAAGAAGAAGGGATTGTTGCATGTTGTAATTCTCAAGCTTTTGTTGTTGTAATGATTTCACAATTTGATGATTAATATATGATTTGGGAGTTGCTGCTCATTCTTCTCATCTAAAGTAGCCCATCAGCATCCGTTGGTGGCTAAGAGCCCAGCCATTGGTGGATTACGCTGCTGCTGTGTATTATATCTTTCCAATTTCCGTCGTGTGATGGTTTGATTTAGTTCCTATTTCTTTGAATCTTATTGCCTTACAGTTTCATGTTTTTGCAGTGAGCTGTTATAATATTTTATGAAATTGTTTTATTGCACAAGCTGAGATTGAATTGTGTGGCTGTTCTTTTCCATCATAACAGAGATTATTATTCTTCTCAACGTATATTGTTATGTTGTTCATTTCAAATGTAAAGCTTCGTCGTTCATTTTAGACTTTGATATTCATAATGGATTGTTGGTTATTTGATTTCCTTAATTACAGTTTGTTGTCCATTTCCTTTGTTGTTCATTTCTATTGATTTATTGCAAGAGTTTTCTTTAAAAGAGTTTTCCTAGTTTACTTTCAATAGTAGCTTCAGTTCAACTTCGATTTCCTTTTAATTGCTTTAAAGCAGGACTGTCAACTGTAGAGAACATTGGTTATTTCTTCCTCGTTCCTAGATTGATTGTCTTGTTCCAGTTTCATTTCAGTTGCATCAATATCCAGAGGAATGAGTTATTGCTACTGTATCCTCGATTGATGGCTGTTTGAGTGAATGATTTAGTTTAGAACATTTGTTGTTTAATTTCTTGTTATTTGTGTTATTGATTGTTTTGGGGTGAAGAATGGTCTGAGACTATAGTGCGCATTGACATTTATTGTGCAGTCCCCAGATTGACGATCTGTTGCTTGATTACTTTTGGTTACATTAGTTTCTAAAGGGATGAGTTATTGTTACTGGACCCTTGACTGATACATTGCTTATTTTTCCGAATGAATGATTTAGGCTTCAAGGTATTTTGTTGTAGTTAGATTTCTTTCCAAGAATTCATTTACTTTTGTATTTTAAGCACTATACTGCAAAACATTACTCTTGAGTAAATAGCCGCCTCAGACTGAGTACACTCTTGAAATAAAAAGTCGTCACTGGGTTGACAATTAATGTGAGGTAATTAGGAGTTACAAAGGCACCTTTTTATCGCTCCACATTTTGGTGCTGTTTCTGGGGAGAGTGTAGCCATTTTTAAAGAGTAGTGTGCATCTGATGAGTGCCTATTAGGAAATAATTGGGTATTAAAGACGGAAAGTAAGAACCTGTGTATAGAGCATGTAAAAGCCCTGCTCCGCCGCCCGCTTTCCAACAAAATTGTTAAAGAACCTAGGGTAGAAATAGATGTTTGAATTTCTATGTGAATGAAAAAAGATAGAAGTTTTTAAAAATGAATCACAAGATCTCACGCAAGTGGTGATGTAAGCACCACCCATTTCACTAACCGATTGACAGGAACATTTGAAGAAGGAGCCTCGAAGAAACACTTGAATAACATCTTATACTATGGTAAGAAATGGCTCACATTTCTACTTTTGAATTTGCTATCAAAGATCTAGGAGGAGTGACACAAATGCACATAATTCCCCCATCTTTACCAAATTTTCATGGTTTAGCAAATGAAGATCCAAATACATTCTTATTTGAGTTCGAAATACTTTGTAGAGGATATGATTATTACACTAACGATCAAAAGTTGAAAGTGTTTCCTCTTACTCTAAAAGGAGTAGCTCTCTGACGGTTCATGAGCCTAGGTGTGAATTGCATCCAATCATGGGAGGACATGAAGAACATATTCTTGAAGAAGTACCAAGACTATTGCAAATCCATTGAAGATATTTTCGGTATGATACAAGGGGAAGATGAATGTTTGGAGGACTATGTAGATCGATTTCAATATAACCTTCAAAAATCAAAGCATAAGCATTTGCAAAAAGAGATCTTAAAAACACTCGTTCTTAAAGGGATCAAAGATGGATTTTTAGAACTCTTAAATCTGATAGGAAAAGGTGATGTTTCTCAATTATCATATCATGATGTTTGTGAGTTGTGCATAAGGTATTCAAGAGGAATCTCCAAGAATGGTAAGAATCCTACAGATGTTTGTTCCTTCTTTTCCAAATCTGCTACAAGAATAGGAGACATAAGAGCTAAAATCAATGTTTTATTTGAAAATTTTAAAGTTGATTTTATTACCTCTCTAAATGAAAAATTGGATGTTTTGCAGGTTCATAAAAATAGAGAATTTGATGAAGTGTTTTTCACTCAAGACCGAAAGGAGCATACCATAGATGGTTGTTCTTCCTTATCTAATTTGGAAGTGGGATATCAAAGAGATGGGGAAGCTGCAACAAGGCCTACAGGTATGATTCAAAACACTTCTTCTCCATTCTCTTACTTGCATAATCCATTATGGAATACTAATGTGTTAGGGAAGCCATGTCAATTTCAATATAACCACCAATCTTATCTACACATTTGGCATGGTTCACCTTATGATTGCATGACTACTCTCCCTCATCTTGTAGCACAAGCACGTTCTCCATATTCTCCACTGGCTCTTCCACAACATCCTGCTTGCATATCAAATTTATCCACTGAACCCAACCAACCACATCATCACAATGCTCCATTCCTTACATATTTTCCTACTCAACTAATTCCACACCCTCACCACAATAAACCAGTACAACATGCTTACAATGTTGAACTGCCAAATTTACCCACCCTTCCCACCCATTCTATCTCACATGCGCCATTAAAGAAAACTTACAATGAGATTCAGAATATTTCAAATTCAAAAATTGTAGAAGCTATGGAAGAAAATGAGGTTTCTTTTAGTATGCATCAACAAACCATTTTAAAAGCCCAAGAACTTCATGGTATGATGGCTATGGGAAATCATCAAAGTAAAGGATATATTGAAGATTGGTTTCACTGCATCACTTGTTTGCAGCATCACCCCATACTTCAACAATTATTGATACCATTTTTTCAAGGGAAGTTGGCTTCTCATACCCTAATTTTCATTAATACGCATTTTTTAAATTTGGGTATGTGTATATGGGAAGCCTTATTTCGAAAATGGCTCCACCAGAAGTACTAATATACGTAGTCATATTCATTTTTCAAATCAAAATAGGTTAGTGTAGAAAATAAAATAAATGAGGGAATAAATAAATGCATTTTGTTTTTTTATGTAAAACTAGCTGTTTTTTGTTGCAACATGCTATGCAAATCAACATTGGTGATAATTTTTTAATTCATTTGTGTATGTAGATGACTTATAATGGAAATAATAGTTCTTAAAACACTCATATTCACTTTTATCACCAATTTGAAAAAATGCTTCAATATCATATTTCTTTGGCTTGTGGGCTTGATGGAATTTCTACAAACACAGTCGGGACAATCATGTTTTGAGGGACCAAAAGGAAATATTTTTAAAACCTATTTTTATCATAAATATCCCTTGATGTTTAATTTCCAACCCAATTTTAATCACTCAATTTTGACTTGAAACGAAAAAGTTAGAACCAAAACATTGACTGGATGTCTAGCGGGCAGCTCAGGAACAGAGTTGGGATAATCAGTTTTTGGAGGCCTAAATGAATGAATTTTTAAAACCTGTTTCTTTGGTAGATTTAGCTATGAATATAGTTCACAATGCAATTGGAATCACTCATTTTCAATATTATATGGGGAATTTATGATCAAAATACTGACTATCTATCGTAAATCAACACTCTTAAAACTCTGTCTTTCCGGCTGTTCTTTACAGTATTTTACCTATCAATTATTCTTGTCTTAAAAGCCAATTTATATTAGAGATAAATAAGTGAATCTACTTTAATTTTCAATTTGAGTCATTCGAATCTGACATCAAACGAAAATTTATGCTTGCAATATCAATTGTTGGTCTAAGTTGGGTAATCGAAAATGACTATGTTATGCAGGTTGTTCTAACTACAATTGACATATCATATCATTGAGTTTTTAAAAATTGTTACTACTGGAGATAAAAAATTGAATTATCTCTCATTTTGCTTTGGAATCACTCAATTTCGATGAAAAACAAAGAAGTTGTGATTAAAACAATGTAGGTTAGCATGATTGGCCACTGCTCTCCCGCAAGTGAGAGATAAAGTTTGCTTTGTTATTTTCTCAATGGATTTATTATACAGAGTAACTACTTGTTGTTTTTTTGCATAATTCTTGGATTAGGGGAGCCCGATCACCTCTCATTCTCCATGATTTAATGTTTTATTGCAAGCAGACACTCGTTTTTTTGCAGGTCTTGGGAGAATAAAGAAGGTCAATTTATGCACGAGTGATTTTTGAAAGAAATTTTATGAAACAAAGGGAGTTTCATCCAACTCATTACCCAATGGATTCATAATAGAACAAATGAAGAATTGATTTCAATTTGACTATTCATGTCTTATCATTGCTTCCAAAATATTTTTTCGAATAGATCATTTTTTTTTACATAACATCATAGCTGTTGTAACTTAATTTATTTATTTACATACTGTTTTTTGTTGTTTCTTTTATAATTCCTTTTATATTTTGTGTTTCAGGTGTTGCTTCAATCAAAGTGTAACTCATCCTCAGCATCAATGCCATGAACAGCTAATTTGTTTTCTTTTTTTCTTACATGCTTACATTTTATGATTGTCCATTTTGTTGTTCCTTTCCAAATGGAACAACACTTCTGCAATTTCACGTTTTGTTGTTCCTTTTCGAAATGGAACAACACTTCTGCACTTTCACGTTTTGTTGTTCCTTTCCAAATGGAACAACACTTCTGCACTTTCACGTTTCGCTATTCATTTCCGAATGGAACAACACTTCTGCACTTTCACGGTTTGCTATTCCTTTTCGAAATGGAACCGCACTTATGCACTTTCACGTTTTGCTGTTCCTTTTCGAAATGGAACAAAACTTCTGCACTTTCACGTTTTGTTGTTCCTTTTCGAATGGAACAACACTTCTGCATTTTCACGTTTTGTTGTTCCTTTTCGAATGGAACAACACTTCTGCACTTTCACTTTTTGTTGTTCCTTTTCGAATGGAACATCACTTCTGCACTTTCATGTTTTGTTGTTCCTTTTCGAAAAGAATAGCACGTAGACACTTTTGATTTTTGTTGTTCCTTTTCCAAAGGAACGACACTTGGATTTTTTGTTCCTTTTCTAAAGGAACGACACTTTTAGTTTTTGTTGTTCTCTTTTCCAAAGGAACGACATTTGCATTTTCACACTTTTTTTGTGTGTATTTTTGTTTTTTTGGTATGCATTTTCTTTGCTATTCCCTACAGAGAACACCACTTTCTTTTTGAGTGTTTTTGTTGTTCCTTCAAAAAAGCAAGACTTTGGGAGTCCTTTTGAGAGCAACCCTTCCTTCCTCTTGTGGGATTATTCCTAGTTCATCTCAACCACATTTTCCTGATTCTCTTTCATGGCATGAAGTACACTACTTTTATTAGGACAAGAATTATGGATTCTTTTGAGGCATGTTATTATCATTCACATTATGATCTTTAAAAGGACATCTCTTTGATGATAGATTCTTTTCAAAAAAGGACACAATTATTTATATATTACTTTACTGCATTGTTTTCTACTGTACATGATATTGATTAATCATCTTAATACCATGCTAGTTCCACCCTTCCTGGTTATAATCTTCTCTGTCTATAATAAATGAGATTATGGGTATATTTTTTTCTATTGACATGTTCAACTTCTTCTGCCATCCCTGCTCTTAAGGAGTATTGAGCCTCCTTCTTTTTATCATAAAATTATGTAATAATAACAAAATTGTGTTCATAGATGGAGGATAGGGGGTCTCATTATGAGCCAGCCTACCATGTTCATAAGGCTGTAACAAAGTCACATTCCCATTATGGCCACCACACCAGGGTTATGATCCACTGGATAGCCAAATTATCCTTGGAACAGGAGGTCTCATCACGAGCCGACCTGATCACATTTGCTACATCCCAGTGAATGGCAGTGTGGTTATCTGGTTACCACGCCAGCACACTGATCTCTTCTATAGAATAGCATTAGAACTCTCCATTTATAAATTGAGGATCCTGGCTCATATGGGTTAAAAAACAACCTTGTCGAGGCTATGGACACCTGCCGGCAGTAGAGGCTCTGCTTATGGTATTGAAGTTATATCTTATCGTCAATTATTACTATAATACCCTTTTCTTATTCTTCCTTTTTATCAGAGAAGTTATTTCCTTCATTTTCGCTGTTCTGAACCTTTACGCATGAAAATTTATTTTCTGATCAATCGCACCATTTTCAGCTAAGAACATAGTCAATAAAGCATCCTTTTGTCATATTGTCGTTCTTTTTCTTTTTTCATAACTTATCATCAATCCAAAGCGTCCTATCTTTTATTCATAACTATATTTATACACTCTGCTCTCATTATAACCATAACTCTCGTCGTCCTATCATTGATTTGTGTACTCTACTGTTGTATTGTTCATTGCCTTGCCTTGGCATCAGCACAACACCTTTCATATGATTTATGGCCATGGAATCTATTTTCCAATTGGAGGGGGGAATGTATGCATTATGGGCTCACATGCGATATGATTACTGCACTCTGCCATAACTTGTTGATTTGACAAAATATTACTATTGCCTGTATACACAAGTTTTTCTGATTGAAATTTTTGCATACATCTTAATCTGTTGCTATTTAAAACTAACACTATGGATTCAAGAACATTGTATGCAAAATAGTGATTTGTTTACAGGAGAACAATAAGTATGGGGTAGAACTATATTCGCAGAATGACCACACTATTGCAACTAACAAAAGAGGCTCGAGCAACTTGCAAACGTGAACAACTGTTCAGACATAATGTGCTTGCCTGGATTCCACCTTTTGCATCACTTTCAGCATCAACTCTGCCTACATCAGCTTCAACAGATGCCAATCCATATCTGTCATTCCAAATTTTTCTTTTGGAGGTAAAACTTGAGGTAAAATAACATAATTTTCTAATTTATTACGAATTTAGGAGAATTTCATGAAAATCCATTTTGAGCATTATTTATCATCCTTCATTTCATAGTTTTTACCACTTCCCATTTTTCAGCGGCATATCATCTTTCGGTTTGGGGGAGTGTCACTTTCATTCATTTCTTTTCTATGACCATTTCATTCATATTCTTTATCATCCATTTATATTCTTATTCATTCTCAACACCTCCCTTATTCCATGTTGTTTTACACCAAGCATAGAATTTAATAGCTGGTAGCAACCACCTCTATTTGTTTTCTAGCATTGCATGAGCACATGTTAATTCTTCAGAGAGGGGGAGGAATTGCTATGCATGATGGGTGTTTTCTATTTTCTTTCTCATTTAAGGCATACAATTTTAATGTAGAAATTGATTTCCATAATATTTTTAAAACTATGAACTCAATTCTTGCGATTTCCGGAAAAGACAGAGGTATCATTAAAATACACAAACCCAAATCATTTCAAGTTAAATTGGTTCATAAAATTTCAGAAATCATGCACTCTCACCTACAACCATTTTGTTTATATCTCATGATCCGTGCATCAAAACGATCTAATTTTTGGATCATAGAGGCATTCATATATTACAAATCTACTTGCAATATTTCAACAAAATCTGGTTTTTAGTTTTTGGGAAAATGGTTAATGAAGGTTGTTGTTATTTATATCATATTTTGCTACAACTTAATTCTTATGCCTTCATCAATATTGCTAAAATTGAATATTCATTAATTGAGGAAGAATTCATTTGTTCTATCCATTTTATTAGTTGAGAGTAACAAATTGGATTGCTTGGTTAACACATGGGTTTTGTGTTTGGGTTACATGAGAACATGCAACATATTCAGTTTTTGTTGCATAAGGACATGCAATATATTCAGTGTGGGGGTGTGTTGGGATGAGAATACAACCACTTTGTAACACTTATTTCATTCATTTTTACTCTTCTCTATTATATCATTTGTTATAATTTATCATTTAAATCCATTTTATAAATGATTTATGCTCTTATGGATGAATATTATTTATCTTCCTTTATTTCTAATAAATTGATGATTATGCATGATTTTATCCATGATAGTTTTAATAAATTGGTTGTAACATTATTCACCATTTTTAGCCTTCAAGGTAATTTGGAGATTGAAGATTTGATTATTAAAAGTTCCAACTCAGAAATTCGCTGGAATAAGGAGTGACAGTTTTGCGGTTGAGATTTTGAGAAAATGGAGAAGAATTTGGAAAATCTGGAACATGGGTTTTGTCCAGAACGGACCCAGTTAATATTATTAAAGAACGGTTTGCCCAAATTCGACTTGTACTGAGAGAAACACAGAGTTCTTTGAGCACAATTTTCTCAGATTTGTTGTTGCGGTCGTCCTCCAAATCTCAGCTGCAAAGCCAAATTCATCTTGCTCTTGTTGAGAGATGAATGGAAATATATCTTCTTGTTGATTAATTGGTTGGAAATAATCAAATTTTGTAATATAATCATGTTGTAATTATCTCTATTGTAACTACTCTCTGATTTCTCTACTTAAATGAAAACGGAGATCAGAGATGAAAAAAGACTTTGGGGACAATATATTTAGAGAGAGATGATGAATTTAGATATGGAGAATTGAGGATTCAGACTTAGAGATTCAAGAATTATGATGGATTATTCATGATAGGATAGGAAGAAGAAGGGATTGTTGCATGTTGTAATTCTCAAGCTTTTAATGTTGTAATGATTTCACAATTTGATGATTAATATATGATTTGGGAGTTGCTGCTCATTCATCTCATCTGAAGTATCCGAGCAGCATCCGTTGGTAGCTAAGGGCCCAGCCACTGGTGGATTACGCTGCCGCTATGTATTATATCTTTCCAATTTCTGCCGAGTGATGGTTTGGTTTAGTTCCTATTTCTTTGAATCGTATTGCCTTACAGTTTCATGTTTTTGCAGTGAGCTGTTATAATATTTTATGAAATTGTTTTATTGCACAAGCTGAGATTGAATCGTGTGGCTGTTCTTTTCCATCATAACAGGGATTATTATTCTTCTCAATGTATATTGTTATGCTGTTCATTTCAAATGTAAAGCTTCGTCGTTCATTTTAGAATTTGATATTCATTATGGATTGTTGGTTATTTGATTTCTTTAATTACAGTTTGCTATCCATTTCCTTTGTTGTTCATTTCTATTGATTAATTGCAAGCGTTTGCTTTTAAAGAGTTCTCCTAGTTTACTTTCAATAGCAGCTTCAGTTCAATTTCGATTTTCTTTTAGTTGCTTTAAAGCAGGACTATCAACTATAGAGAACATTGGTTATTGCTTCCTCGTTCCTACATTGATTGTCTTGTTTCAGTTTGATTTCAATTGCATCAATATCCAGAGGAATGAGTTATTGCTACTGTATCCTCGATTGATGGTTGTTTGAGTGAATGATTTAGTTTAGAACATTTGTTGTTTCATTTCCTATTATTTGCGTTATTGATTGTTTTGGGGTGAAGAACAGTCTGAGACTGTAGTGGGCATTGACATTTGTTGTCCGGTCCCTAGATCGACGATCTGTTCCTTGATTACTTTTGGTTACATTATTTTCTAAAGGGATGAGTTATTGTTACTGGACCCTTGACTGATACATTGCTTATTTTTCCGAATGAATGATTTAGGCTTCAAGGTATTTTGCTGTAGTTAGATTTCTTTCCAATAATTCATTTACTTTTGTATTTTAAGCACTATACTGCAAAAAACTACTCTTGAGTAAATAGCCGCCTCAGACAGAGTACACTCTTGAAATAAAAAGTCGTCCCTAGGTTGACAATTAATGTGAGGTAATTAGGAGTTACAAAGACACCTTTTTATTGCTCCACAGAGGGGAGGCTCTCTCTTCCTCCCAGGAAATGCACATTTCTGGTGAGTGACTATCCTCCAATATTGCATTGTGCAATTCTGAGGGACAATGGTTGTTGGCCCAGAAAATTGCGCAATGCAGTCACTGAGTTTGAAACCATTGCCAGTTGAGATTGCGCATTGCGCAATTCTAGTATTCAGCAGCTAGGCTAGACAACGCATTACATAGTTCCAGTAGTTAGTCAACCTCCTGACAAATCAGACTGTGTCTTATGCAGTCTTGGTAGTCACTCTCCTGACCTCTCGGTGGAAATTGTGCAACCTTCATGATCAGTTACACAGGTATGTTGCAAGTTAGTTCTCAAGTTCATTTTTGTTTTCAACTGAAATATTTCTTGCCATGAGTGTTTCCATGTCTCCAGGTATCACAAGTGTTTATCTACCCCTCTGCAGAATGGGTACAATGGTTTCTGGGAGAGAAGAGTCGTAGACACCACTTAGATCACACTTGGGGATGATGTCGATCAAGTGTCTATGAACTTTCCTAACCAGGAGGACATCAAGTTGTTCATAGATAGGGACATCAAGATATGATGGCAGAAATATCATAAAGAGAAGCACCATGAAAAACAACTGAAGGTAGCATACCAGATGCAAGGAACATAAAAGGAAGGTTCTTGATAGCATAGAGGCAGAACGAAGTTGCAAGATCAAGCATATGAACTTGTGATGAAAGCAACGTTGGAGACTCAAGCTATGAGGTGATGGTGGGACATGAAGATCACTTGAAGGCAGAGAATGGAACAGAGAAGGAGTTGTATGTGATCAAGAAGCAACTCAAGGAAGAACAGGAGCTACATAGACGAGCGAATGAGTTGTGGTAGGACCAATTACAGTAGGGGGCACAACATGCATAGATGGATGAAACTATGCCCATACAAGTTATAGATTCATCCCAGCAGCTGGCATGGAGAAGAAATGGTGAGTGGTGTTGTTGATTGCATGCAAGGGAATTTAGAAGCATGCATATCATTGTGCACATGCATGAAATTTAACCCATTTGGCACACTCACCGACATGAAGACAAGAAGAAATTCTGACTTGAGTTGAAACTATAGTTGACAGTTGATGCACATGACCACCAGCACGCACTGAAAGATCAGCATGGACATCATGCACTAGTGTGTTTTCAATTTGGCCACACACAACAATACCATGCACATCTTAGAGGAAAAGTTGGATGGAGGAGCGACACCAATTCACTCAGATGCAATGGGGGCAAGAGTTTGCTTCAGGAAGATGTCACCATGGAGTGGATGTACACCATCCCAAATGACAAAATTTGGCATCAACTCACCACCTTCATCATCACAAGCATGTCATATAGCTGGTCTCACCACAATGGACTGAGTTCCAGTGATGTCTTGCATGGCTTGGTCAAGCGATTTTGTCTCACATGAGCACAAGTGCATTGTAATGTAACATCTTGTCATGTGAAAGTTCAAGTTTCTATAGTTGGATGTAACAATCATAGAGTATATGAAGAGTCATGAGGGTAGATGAATTGTCACAAAGAGGAATGTCAAGGGTCAACCCACCCTTTTCTATAAATAGAACCTCATAACTCATTGTAAAGGCTTTTGGTTGGCCAAGTTTTCGATGAGGCTATCTTAGAGAGAGCATGGACAATATTGTAATGAGCCATGGCGTCTTCACTGCACAGAGTTAGTACATCTCTTTGGAAGAGCAGGCAGTGGTGGATGTAACATTCCACTATTGGAACTAGTGGTTGGACATGGATGTATTGTATTAATGGAACTTACACATGTATTGTATGGCTGGTTCTTATGCATACATGTATGGACTATTTTGTATATGTGTGAATATTTCTAAAACGTGTTGTTGGTTTAGCCATCATTTTGCATTGCTCCCTAACTTTCTTTGCATCTTGTGATGCATATTCGCTCATGTGTTCTAAGCTGAGTACTATTACAGGTTTCCAAGGGGTGTGCTCACCTCACCCTCTGTGTGTTATAACCTCTCATGCACATTCCTTGTCTTACTGTAGTTGTCACACCCTTGCTACCAACATAGTTATCTTATTTGTGTCTATGCGAAATTGCGGTCAGGGAATTACCATATGACCCACTGTTGGGATTCCTAAACCAAAACATCTGAGGTCTAATTGGTATTTGTTACCGGGGAGATCCCCCAACATGTTGCCAATTTCAGCACCGTCAATAGAACCATACATGTAGGTCATGATTTCCATGGTTTTGATCTTGTTGTAGCCTCCCCATCACTTTGATATGATACTTCCATCCTAGATAAGGAAGAGTGATTATCTATGGGATGCTCCTTTCAGCAATGAGGGAAAAACACTTCATCAAATTCTGCTTGATTTTCCTTAACCTACAAAACATGCAATTGTGAATTTAGAGATCTAATAAAATCATATTTAAAGTTTTCAAATAAAACATTAATTTAAGCTCTTATGTCTAATGTTCTTGTAGTAGATTTGGAAAAGAAATAAGAAAATTCTATAGAATTATTCCCAAGCCTGGAGATTCCTCTTGAATACCTTGTGCATATTTCACAAACATCATCATATCATAACTAAAAAACATCACCTTTTCCCATCAGATTTAAGAGTTCTAAAAATTCGTCTTTGATTCGTTTGGGTAGGAGTGTTTTCAATGCGTCTTTTTCCAAATGCTTACACTTTCATTTTTGAAGGTTGTACCGAAATCGCTCCACATAGTCCTCCAATCTTTCATCTTCCCCTTCTATCATACCAAAAATATCTTAATTGGATTTGCAGTAGTCTTTATACTTCTTCAAGGATACATTCTTCATGTCTTCCCATGTTTGAATGTAGTTCCCACCAAGGCTCATGAACCATCAAGGAGTTGCTCCTTTTAAAGTAAGAGGAAAATTTTTAAACCTTTGAGCATTAGTACAATAATCATATCCTATACAAAGTAGTTTAAACTCAAACAAGAATATATTTGGATCTTCATTTTCCAAAGCATGAAAATTTGGTAGAGTAGATGGTGAAATGATGTGCATTTGTGTCACTCCTCCTAGATCTCTGATAAGAAATTCAAGAGTAGCAGTGTGTTCCATTTATTCCCAAAATAGAAGATGTTCTTCATTTTCTACTTTCGAGATCCTCCTTCAAATGTTCGTGTCAATCGGTTAGTGAAATGGGTGGTGTTTACATCACCACTTGAGTGGAATCATGAGATTATTTTTTTCTTTTCAAAATTCTGCCTTGAAAATTCCTACTTCTATCAATGCATGCTATATGATCTAAGCCTGACTACTAAGGGTAGACCCATCACTACTTCCCCAAGATGCGTGAGTAGGTTCTTACCTTTTGTCTTCAATATCCATCTCTCTCGACGTTAGGTACGCATCTACAACCATATATTTGTGCGGTAGTGCTATTTGGCCGCCTCCCCAACAACGATGCCAAAATGTTGGGAAAAAATAATTTCTTAATAAAAACATAACTAATCACCTAGACATAATTACCAACCTCAGAAGGGTGTTTTACTTTCAAGGAAATTGGAAAAATATATGCAAGAAAATACCAACAACACTAGTTCTATATGATTATGTTCTATACTATCAAGCTCATTTGACAAGAAATAAAATGTAAGACCTGAAAAGCAATACTGAATTAAAAAGAAGAAAGTAAATGACAAGAAAAGAAACATGATAATCACATGAATCAAATCAATAATGAATTAAACCATACCTTGCAAAATTGGAAATTTAACCTATTTCACCCAACATAATTCAAATGCTAATCTAGAGTAGTAAATAAAATGAGATCTAGAAATTGCACAAAACAACAAATCTGGAAAATGCAGCACGTAACAAATTACTTTATTAAAACTGAAATTTACTTTAAGTAATAAGAATCTAAAATCAAAGGAACAAACACATAACCAAACTACTTTTGATGCTCAGGGCAACCCCTCATCCAATGTAGTGGGCCTAATTGGCCAAGACTTAGTTATGCCTTCAGAAATAACTCAGATCATATTACAAATAATAGATGTAAACTCAATGGATAACTTCCTTCATTAAAATATATGAGAGAAATAATTACATAAAATTGAAGTTATTAGATTTTCCTCAAACTCAACAAGTGTTAATTCTCTCCCCTCTCTCCCTCCTTGATCTTTGTTTTCATTTAAATACACACAGAAAAAAGGGAAGTTACAAAAAAATTGATTAAAAACATATTTACATTAAAAATTTGGATTTTCCAAAACAAATTTATCAGCAAGATCAGATCTAAAAGATCTTTCCATCAACATTCAGGAGGAACAAGTCAAATTTACTATTTCAATAGGAAGAATTTGGAAAACAACCGAAACAACCAATCTAAGAAAATTACCTTTGAGGAACCTTGTGTTCCTTCCAATCCAAACTGAACTTTGGAAAAGTACTCACTTAACACCTAATTTCTTCGATTCTGAACAAAACCCATGTCTCAGATTTTCAAGATTCATCTTCAATTACTTGAAACATACAATGTAAAACTATCACCTTTTATCCGAGTGAATTTCTAAGTTGGAAGATTTGATTATGAGTTGGAGATCAAATTTCCAATCTGGAAGAGATATTGGAGGCTAAAATAGTGAGTGATGTTATAACAAATTCATTAATAAACCATCATTGGAAAAACCATCCATAATAATCATCAATTTATTAAAAATAAAGGACAACAAGTATTATTTACTCACAAGAGCATAAATAACTATAAAATGTAATTATATGATAGATTACGATAAACAAAATGATAAAGAATGGTATAAATGGGTGAAATAGATGTTAAAAAACGATAATAATAATGAGAAATTAGTGTCCCAACAATTGTTGTAGCCACTGTCCAGCAACCATACATGTTAGATCCCTATACTACTAGTGTAACCCTTTATTGTTATTAGTACAACCCCTTTATTATATTGTTGTTCCCATGTAGTCCCCATATTGTTAATATTGTGCCCCATAGGAACACACTATTGTTATTATTGTGCCCTTACATTATTATTGTTATGTCGGTTATGATTATATTTGACCCCTTAGACTCCTATATATAGAAAGGAGGTCTTGTCATTCGTTTCATCCAAGAATTGTTCATTTGTGTAATGTAAAGGAGGTTTACCCCGCGAAGAGGCTTAATTCTAAGGTGTTTATCTTCCTTTTCTATATTTTTGTGAGCTCGTTTGATAACATTTGGTATCAAAGCTTTGGATTCTAGGGTTTTGCTACTCCAACCAGGTCATCGTGGAATTTTCGCAATAAAATTTTTTCTGCGACATTTCAAAATCTAAAACAAAAACCCATTTGAGAAAAAATATCACTGAAGCTCTGGTGCGAATTTCAGATCTTGTCTCGCTATATTTTAGGATATATGAGCTGAGGAAGTCAGGGTTTTCACAAGCTCTAGAAGTTCATCTAAAATAGGTCATCGTGGAATTTTCGCATACCTATTTAGCTATGAAGTTTCAGAACCTAAAAAAGACCCATGTGGGAAGAACTCAGTCTGAACCTTAGGTCTGAATTTCAAGTCTTGTCTCGCTATATTTTCGGATATATGATCTAAGGAATTTAGGGCTTTTGCAGACTCCCGAATTACATCCTAAACATGTCACCTTACGAAAATCATCTAACCTTCTCTCTGAGCATCAGATTGAAATTTTGTCAAAAGTTTCAGAAGGAGGATAGAATGTATTTTCTTTGGGTTTAATTTTTAGAACCAAATGTTGAGATAGTGACACGTGGCAATTCGTACAAGTTCACTCTACTGAACTAGTCTATAATTAGGTCAATGCGGGAGATTGGGAATAATTATTTCTTCAGGAATCCAATTGTGATTAGACTTTCGGAGTTAGAAAGAGGACTCAGAGCGCTATTACAAACCAAAACTTCAAAACATAAAGATCTGAAAGTACATAGTTACAGTCATTTCAAGATCGAGCTCCTAAAATCAAGAAAAAACGAGATGAGGAAGTTTGATGGCAAGGGTCCAGTAAATTAGATACTGCAGATGGAGAAATATTTTTATCTACATGGTGTACCACTGTTACAAAAGGTATGTATTGCTTCTAATTATTTAGAACTAAATTAATTTTTATGGTATAAAGGGCTTTGTTCTCGTAAACCACTTGTCACGTGGTGAATTTTCACAGGAGGAAATTATAGCACATTATGAGGATACAAAGAGAAACATCATCTTTAGGTAATTGATCAATCTCAAACAAAAGGGTTCAATGGCAGGGCACATTGAGGACTTCCAAAAATTGAATATAAGTGTAAATGGTATTCTACAGAAGAAAATGGTTGATGTGTTAATAGGGACTTTAAAGGATGACATTCAACAAGAGGTTCGTCTTTGGGAACCTGATTCATTGGAGAAGGCATTCAAGTTGGAAAAAAAAATTGAAAGCGAAATTATGGAAGAAAGGAAACCCACCAATCACAACTATAATTATGGAAGTCATTTTTCTCCTAGCCTTCGATAACCTACAAGGTTCACACCACAAAAATTGGAAGAAAACAGAAAAAAATGGCTTTGTTATAATTGTGACGCCGAATACACTAAAGGTCATAAGTGTGCTAAGAAGAAATTATTTAACATAGATTATGTATAGGATGAGGAAAAGGATCAGGAGACATAAAAATAAGAGGATATACACCAGGAACCCACCCTAGAGAATGAAGAAATGCATCTGACCATATCTTGTAAAGCATTGGAAAGAATTACCACTCCTCAAACTCTCAAGATAGAAGGGCATATCAAGAAGAAAAGGGTTCAATAAGTGAAAGATCACATTGAGAAAGAGGAAATTCCTCTGACCATATCTTCTAATGCATTGGCTAGAATTACCATTCCTCAAATAATCAATATAGAAGGACATATCAAGAAGAAAAATGTTCAAGAGGTGAAAGATCAGATCGAGCATCAAGAAATGAATCTGACCATATCTTGTAATCCATTGGAAGAAATTACCACTCCTCAAACTATCAAGATAGAAGGGCATATCAAGAAGAAAAAGGTAATAGTGTTGATTGATTCGGGCAATACCCATAATTTTATTCATTGTAAGATAGCCAAGGAATTGAATTGCTTCCTATATCCATCACCAGAGCATCAAGTGATGGTTGCAAGTGGAGGAACCATAAATTTCTCTGGACAATGCCATAATATCAAGCTATCCATGGGATAATATGTATTAAATACCCCAATTCTTTCCATTTGAATGGGTGGTGTTGATGTTTTACTAGGAGTGAAATGGCTACAATATTTGGGTACGATAGGTTTTAATTTTCAAGAACATTTCTTGAATTTTTTTTTTGGAAAGAAAAGAAGTTGAATTGAGGGATATCGAAGCGAAACCAGGAAAGATAATCAACTCCAACAACATCACAAAGCTTCTAAATAAATAACAATGGGGCATAACTTCACTATTATGTTCACTAGAGGATCCCACATTGAGATCATGTATTTCTAGAGATATCCAAAACGTTTTGGACAATCATTCCAAGGTATTTGGGAATCCCAAACACCTCCCACATATTCGTGATCATGATCATGCTATTCATTTGATTCTAGGAAGTGTTCCTCCAAACATTAGTTCTTACAGATATCCATATGCCAAAAGTAGTGGGAACTCATTCAAGAGTTCAAAAGATCACAGTTCAAACAGTATTGCAAGAACTTGACAAGAAGGGAAAAATCATATTAGAACCTAAAGCAGTCACACAATCGAGAAATCAATAGCTACAAAATAGATCAATTTTAGAGTATCTCGTCAAGTGGAAAAACTCACCTGTTGAAGTTTCCACATGAGAGGACAAGAATTTTATACAGAAGCATCAAGAACTAGTCAAGCATTGAGGACAACACTATTTGAAGGGGAGGGGCATGTTGGGTCCCTATACTACTAGTGTAACCCCTTATTGTTATTAGTACAACCCCTTATTATATTTTTGTTCCCATGTAGTCCCCATATTGTTATTATTGTACCCCATAGAAGCCCACTATTCTTATTATTGTGCCCTTACATTATTATTGTTATGTAGGCTCTAATTATATTATGACCCCTTAGACTCCTATATATTGAAATTGGGCCATGTCATTTTTATCATCCTAGAATTGTTCATTTTTGTAATGTAAAGGAGGTTTCACCCTCGAAGATGCTGAATTCTAAGGCATTTATCTTCATTTTATATCTTTTTGTGAGCCAGTTTCATAACAAAACATCCTTATTGTGACTGTCTTCAGAAAGATTACATGAAAGAAACATTATTTCAGAGGATTCTACTTCATTGTTTTCCCTTTGTGCTGATCTGACTGTTTCTTTTTGCATTCATGTTCGTAATGCACAAATTTCTTGTAGTGATAACACTGGCCATTATATTTTCTCCATGGTCTGCTTCTCTGAGTTTGCTTTTGTGGAGGTCTCCACTACTCTGATACATAATGATGCTCTAACTTGCCTCTGCTTCAGCCTATACCTCACTTGTTTCCACCTCTATATCCTCTGCCTCTGCCTCTGCCTCTACCAAAAGAAAGTTGTTCTTTGAAATATTGTTCCATGGAATCTTCTGTCAAGTTGACTCTTGTTTCGTGTGCTAGAAGCGATCCAATCAATTGTTCTACTAAGAAAGTTGTAAAGTATATGCATTCTAGAATGGCTTTTACAATCGTCTCATATTTCTTTGACAGACTTCAAATGAATTTCTAAAAAAAAATCTCTTCTAAAATGGCTTGACCAATGAGCTTGATTTGATTGACTATTCCCATGACTCTAGTCATGCACTGATCCACATTTTATGTGTCAATCATCTTTAGGGTTTTGAATTGTGATCTTAATTTCTGTAATTTCATTGTCTTCACTGTATCATTACGTTGAAATGTAGCATTCAATATTTCTCAAGCTTCATGTGTTGTGGATGAGCTAGTTATCTTGTCGGAAATAGAGTCATCAACTGAGTTTCAAATCCAACATTTGTCTATGTGTTCTTTATTTCTAAGTTCAATCACTAAGTTCTTGTGATTATTAGCTATGGTGGCTCATGCTTCTTGAGTCTGCTCTAAATAGGGAGTCTGAGGTGTATCCCAAGACCCTTGGGCTTGCTGAAATATATTCATTCTCAAAAACCAAAACTCATAATTTTTTCCAAGCAGATTCGAGGTTTGTGGCAAAGCACAAGAGGAAGTCATTTCTTGAAATACAAATTTGCGTGCCCTTTTCTCTTTTTAAAAAATATCTTTCAAAACATGCAACTCCCTCCTTTTTATAACGAAATTGGATCAAGCATCACCTTCTTAAAAAAAAATCTCTTTTACTTTCCGAATTTTTATTTAAAAAAAAAAGGCCTTGTAAAAAAATATAACAAACCCTATTTTTTAATACTCCTTTTAAAGCATATAAAACCTTCGTACCTTTAAAAAAAATATTGAGAACATACATTTAAAAAAGAAATTTCATGAACATCTCAAATACGATGGACCTTATGAGGATTTATATGAATGGCATAAGGAATTTAAGACTTAACCTTTCTTTTTGAAAAAATATTTTTGGTGCCTCATGTTGCTGTATAGCTTTAATGTAGTGTGTCATATCTCTATCTCTCGTCAATTTGAAAACGGTGTAAGAAATAATGATTAACACAAGCTCTTGTCTAACTATTTAATGTTAGTAATGATATCGCTTATTTGGTGCTTTGAGTGGGTGTTAATAACCCTCTTGTTTGACTCTTGGACAATGCTACTCTCCCAAATTCGAATATAGGTCTTCCCTTTAATGACTTTGTAGCAACATTCTTTTTTGCAATAGGATGCATTTCACAATTTCTTCACTTCACTATGATATTTGTAGCGAATCTGAGCTCTTTTCTTGTGAATACACACATATATGAAATGATTCTCTCAAGGAGTCTTATGAAACATCACTCTATCTCTAATGCTCTCTCAAAGAGTCTTATGCAATCTAAGCTGTCATACCATGACAAAGAGTGAAATTGAAAAATGGAGTAGAGATTGTGCTTTTCAATATTCTGAAAGACTAAATAGATTACATTGTAAACATTAATAATAAATTACTGAAGTAAAATTGACACCTATGGAGTAAAAATCAAGTAAAATTGAACTCTATGACACCTAGTAGAGAATAGAATCAAATGTGATGACACCTAACCAACAAGTAACTGACAATGAGATTAATATCTCAACAGTTCCCTGCTGGCATATATTTGTTGTTCTGTTTTGGTGAATTTCTCTAGTAACACATCCATGGACAAAGGGCTTAGGATCAAGTTTGATAGGAATGGACGTTCTTCACATAGCCCTAGCATTTTCTTTGCTCTCCAGATTTCAAATAGGCCATAGAAGGGTTCCATAAATGTTTCATATGCTTTAAAAGGGAGTTGCAATTTGTTTATTGACATCATTTTGTTTTGAGGAAATAAATGAATAATTGGCAGGATTGAAGAAACAATATGGTTTTTCAGCAAAGTTGACATGTTTACACGAGGGACGTAACTGAGTAATGTAAATAGAGTGCTATCTTTAAAGCCCTACATGGAAGTGTTGCTTCATCGAGTGCTATTGTTCCATTTTTTTTAAATAGATAAATAAATATATACAATATATATATAATATATATATATATATATATATAATATATATATAGATATTCAAAGAAGGATGTTCAAAAAAAAAAAAATAGAGTGGATAGTGCTATCACATAAACTTATTTAAATGAGGAAAATAACCAAGATGGTTCCAATCATGTAAATTGGAATTTGAAATTGTAAAAATTAAATGAACAGTACACCATGTGATCCATAGCAAGTGGAGATGAAGCAACGTCTAATGTTGCTGCAAGCACAACAACCACAAACTTAATCTTAGCAGAATTAAGAGAATAAAATGGAAGTGTTGTTAAATATGTCTACAAAGAACAATATGATTACATGTATTTGAGATTTCAAGGCCTCTAATGGGACATGGAATACACTTAAAAGATTTATAGGAGTACACAAATATAAATATGGTGTACTCTTTAAAAATTCTTGTCGCAAGGGATAACGTCCCTCCTTTGATGAGTCAATAGATATATTTATGTAGGAGGAAGATAACGAAAGAAATATAAGGCTTGAAAATTCAAATTTCGCATTGATGGTGAAAGGAAAACAATCTTTTGAGGAAAATCCATGGGAAGGAAGAAAAGGATAAAAGACACAACATGTAAATTCATCATGTGGAAAGTCACCTTATACAAAGTCTCATCAAGGTATCATACCTCCAAAGGCTCATGTTAGAATTAGATGTTATTATTGTGGAAAGCCTATGCATCACTCTAAAGTCTGTTTTAAAAGAAACTACGATGATTCAATCTAAACATTGAAATAGAAAGAACACTAGTAATTTTGTTGATGGACGATAAGTTATGAATGATGACTTTAGGAATATTTGATTATTCATTTCAATTGTTTCATTGTCTACTAAATCAATGATTCAAATGCGTGGTTTGTTGACTGTAGAGCCTATATTCACATGTTTTGTAATAATGTTATAGACATTTTTGGGCACTGCAACCCCAATCATACATGTCCATAAATCAAGGGCTCCTAAGTCCCTAAAAGTGTTGCTTCATGCCCTAAAGGAACAAGGTAAATTGATTACATCATATCCCAGAATTTCTCCACAGAAAACTGCTCAGAACTGGTCAAAACTAGACCATACAGACTGCCCAGTGCAGAGGGTGTGATACATCTCACCTGCTCAGTGTAAAAGGTGTGATGCATACTGGAAAGCCCTTCTGTAGGGTGCGATGGGTGAGAGTAGACAAATGGCAGAGACAGTTTGCAAGGTGGATGATCATGGAATCTTCCAGAAACTTCTCCTGTGACACTTGCCTCTCTGAATTTGCCTAGGGATGAGTAAGAGATCATGAATCTCCAAGTGGAATGAGGAACTATCAGAGAGAGGAAACTAATCAAAATCCCGAAAGCTAACTCACCCCCCTGCAATCATCTATATATGGATCCCTCATCATGGAATCTTGTATCTTGTAAGGACGTGTTGTTGGTTTGCTACTACAACATCATAGTGTTGGGTGATCTAAACTTTTCATGAGGTGAAGAAGGGCTTTCATGCTAAGAGGATGACGCTAGGTCAGAACAATTGGTTGTAATCCTCTTTGCTATTCTTGATATTAATAAAGTTATTCAAGTTTTCCTCTACATTCTTGTATGTTTGATGATATATGCATTTGTGTGGTCAATACATATCTGGTCCTGTATTGCTTATGACTGTAGATCTCTATTCTTTGATAGTATTATGCTGCTTTGATTCCACAGGTGCTCTTTGAAGCTGGGTAGATGAAGAAGGAGTGGAGAAGATATATCAGAAGGGAGAGGAACCAAGCGAGGAACCAAGCAGAAGACTGAGGTTGGTGTTATTTGTTCCCCTCTTATCTACTTCTCATAAAGGAAAACGAAAATAGCTTTCGTTTGTTTGTTTCTAAGATAGCTACCAGTCTTAGTGGGACTAGAAACTCCGAGTGGACACTAGATTTCCCGATAACAAAATGGTGTCTCCGCTGGGGAGTGAATAGATTGTTTACTTGTCTATATTTGTTTGTTTTATAAACTTACAAATGGAGCCTGAAGTCAAGCCAACTAGCCTTCGAACTGCATTTGTTATGCAAGTGCAAAGTAGATCAATGCTGCTTTAGTCTATCTTTGGGTTTTATTTCTAAACTGAACAATCGATTTGCAAACATTCTAATTGCCCTAGTGGTGGCTCTAGTAACCTCATTAGATCAGCCCCTGTGATTTATATTTACTGAACATCACTTGCTCGGCCTAAATCCCTGAACTGAGATACAAACAGTGACCAAGAACCAAGTTGAATTCTCATCCCTAGACCATCACACCTTCTACTCTTGAGAATCTAGATGCATCGCAGCTCTTGTGTGTAGTAGGTGTGTTGCATCACACTTTCCCTGTGTTACAGGTGCGCTGATCAGATAAGACCTCTTCTACTTCCATATTTTGGGTGTTTGTTCTCTCTCTTTAGCTTTATTCTGGAGTTTTGTTGTTTATGATCAGCACACCTCTGTGGAAACCCCCTTCCTTTCCATCATTCAACCTCCATTGTGGAAAGTACTGTGAATGGTTTTATGTATTGTGCGCCATTTACAGTTTTCTTTTACAAAGAAGTAGCGTAATCAAACTGTCGTTTCTTGATTTGGAAGTGTCACAAGTGTCATTTTTAGTCATAGAAGAGAATCCTATTGTTCTGGATGGTTGATTATACTGTTACTCTTGTATTTGATTTGAATTAGTAGTTTTTCAAGTGTCGAAAACAATTTTCAATTCGAAATCGCAATGTGTCGTCATTATCTTCCTTTCGTATTTTGAAAAAAAATTGTTAGTACTGTCACTTTGAAAAGATAATTCTGATTTGTACTTAGCATTCTTCTTGTCATTCACACATTAAGAAGGATGGAAACAAATACATGCATGTGCATTTGCATTTAGACTGCTTATTGGTTTGATTTAGGACAGTGTATCTAGTGTGTGCTCTGTGCTCTATGTTGAAAGAATCTCATTTCCCTTTCCTTAGTAGCTAGGATTTTCATTGCAAAAACAAGATTAAATGATTGTTTATCATATTAGATTTCATTTTAGCAATTATATATCTACATCAGGCGGTGAACCTAAAAGGAAAATTTCTTAAGCAAGATGAACTATAAAATAAATTCAATGAACATAAAAACACTTTGGAACCTAACACACAACATTTAGAAGTCTAGGCTAGAGATGTGTTCTGGCATCGTAAAGCCTGGTAACTATCGCTTTTATTGCCAGTTGGGTGATTCCTCCTCTTTGAGATGACAAAAAATTTTAGAATGCCAAATATGAACGCAAACACTCGCTTTCTTGAAATGTTGATCCGTTACTGGAGTATTGAAGATGATGCATTCATTATTGATCAAATTTCTTTAAGGATAGAGATAGAAGATATTTACTTTATCACTGGACTCTCCTGGAGAAGAGAAGTGGTGCATTCGACTTCACGATCACGAGGTAGTCTTTTAGTGGAAGACTACGTGCATATATATTGTCTGGGGCATCCAGAGAAGATTGGAAGCTAAATTCCAATCAAACATGTAGAGTGTTTTTTCTTGAGGATCATTCTATTCGACATAGCCAGGGTAAATGGTTCAACCTCATTGCACCAAGCATCACGACTATCCATGAGCTTGGCTATAGATTATCTCATTATTGTGTTCAACTGGTGTAAACCTCTTTTGACCAATTAGAAGAGTCAGCTATCCTCCATTCAGAACGGACAGACCAAGAACTTTGGATATGGGACCATTTTGTGCTCCTTCTTCTCCAAGAAGGTTCCAGGTTTATGTCCTAGAGTATCAGTTCCTATCAGTAGCCCACGAGATCCACGAATGGGAAGGTGGGCCTACTTGATGAAATGCCTAGGAGGTGGAGACATACCGCGGACTGCTTTTGATGATGATTCCTTCTCCTGGTGGGAGCAATAGATCATCGTTGTAGATGACTATCCCTATGCTGGCATGGATTTCAAGGGAGATCTAGATTTGGCGTTGCCACCAAATGCAACATGGGGAGAGATAGGTAACCATTTTTTAAAGTTTTGTCAATTTTATGATTTTTATGTGTTTTTCAAATATGAAAATGAACTTAAATATATTTTTGATGGTATTAAATGAATGATATAATGATCATGTTCCAAATGTGGGCCTGGTATGACCAAACGGATTTCCACAGCATAGGGGCTATGGTACAGGTGCCAAAGAGGCGCCTGTAGAGATTGAGAGAGTCTTATAAGCAGTCCAGCGAAACTTGGTGAGATTTACTCATCGAGTATCAATGGAGGCCATAGAATATCTACCAAAGGATATGCAACGCCATGTGGTAGGAGTGCCATGCGACTAGGTTCGCATTTTTTGGCATGTCGCCAAAGCAGTGGTCACCTACTTAGCCGCTCATCTTGAGCCAAGTCATGAGATATACTAGACATGATTATGGCCATTTTAGTCCCGATTTTGTATATTATTTTTGACACAATTTATGTACACACAGGCAATTTTATGATATATAATATATATATATATATATATATATATCTATACAGTTCTGATGTTTTGATGTTTCATTTTATCTTGATGAATGAATGATGTGCCAATCTAAAGCTTGATTAGCAATAGAATATGATAATGAATTATTAGATCGTAGAATGTGCAAATAAGTAATATAAACAAATGATCTTTGCAACACCCTCACTCTCAAATACCGGAGATATAAAGTAGGATCCATAACCCGATAGATGTTATTCAATTGTGACACTACCAGTTGCGAATCAAGATAGACTACCAATGAATTGATTCCATAAGAAGCAGCTTTGGATAGTAGGTTAATAATGGCAGTATACTTGGCCATATTATTTGACAATGGACCAATACATACTCCCCTTGATACCATCAGTTGACGAGTTCGATAATAAATCACCCAAGCTACGGAAGTGAGGTTCCGAGTGTGCTGACTAGCATCATCGACAAATTTGAAATATACCAAGTCATCCATCAACACCTCCCAAAGCAGATCAAAAAAGTGTCAAGATCACAAAAAACTCCCAATAAGATATGTACAAAAATAAAAAATATACAAAGAAGCCATTGCTCAACTGTAACCTAGGAAAAGTACTTCTTGAGGTAGAGTCCATTGTGGGGCTCCACTAGCTTGCTCCTAGAGATGTTTATAGCTACAATCATTGAGCCAATAAATATATTACCTTAGGCATATTGGAAGACCTAGATTCGACTTCATGCAAAGGAGGACAAAAATATGAATGATGATGTAAATCTTCTAATGGTTGCTCTACAGCTGTCATGGCTTTGAATACTACTTTGTTAGATGGAAAAATTGTATCTAAGCAACCCAAAGCAGATGTGGAATCAAGGGTCCAAGTAGGGGCCACATCACCATCTAACACCTTTTCTGAAGAAGGAGTAGGAAGGTCTTCTGTAGAGTTATTGATAGATTCATATCTAAGCTCTGCTGTAGACATAGGAGATTCTATTCCACCCACCTTCCCTTCATTTGACGTGGTCACAGATGAAGGTAAGGTCCCAGGATCCGAAAAATAGTGAGTTCGAACAAACTCTTTCCATAAAGGCTCCTTGGAGGATGAAATTTTATCTATTCTAGTTGTGGGAGGGGGAAGATCAAATACACCCATGAAGGAAGAGTACATCCTGACTCCTAGATTCTTGATACGTTGATGAGTATTATCTACGAAGGGAACAGTAGAATCCAAATTTTCTCGAGGTTTAGCTAGAGAATACTCCAATTGATCAACCTTAATGATTTTCCCCTCATGAGGAAAACAAAGGACTCGAAATAGAGTCGAAACGACAACATCCATTTCATAAATGCAATTTTGTCCTGAGAGGAGATTGTAATCTAGGTTGGCATCAATGATTTCTACTTCAATGTTAACAACCTTTCCTCCAACGCATATAGGAAAGGAAGAGATAATCTCATGTGGGCTATGAGAATGACCATAAGATGTTGTCAAGAGTGTGGGCGAAGGAACAACTGAAGGTGATCCAATGGCCTTCCAACATGACATCGACATGATGCACAAGGAATCTCCCTCATCGATAACGATTCGAAAAATGTTAGCTTTCTGATAAGTAGACTTTATTTGAAAAGACATATGATGAGGGAGTCTCTTTTTGACATTGAGCATGTCAAAAGTGAGCACTAAGGAATTTTTTGGATCCACTACACCATTGCCAAAAGCAACGCACTTCTTTGAGTAGGACACGACTAGAGTACCTCTAAAGCAGACATCGCACATGCACTCTGAGCCAGATCTTCTACAATGGAGAAGTTCTAGGCTTCCATAACATTAGGGTTAATAGTAGCATGCTTGGTGGAAGCTTTTGGTACCCGAGGTATAGACTCAACAGCGGGTCGCTCAATAGGAAGTGGATCCATAGTTCCAGGAATAGATATATCCTTAGATGTTTCAGCTTCACGAGAATCACGTGACCATGGGGCCACATTGACGTGAGAACCCATCATGAAAACATTTGACGAATTGTCACCCTCCTAGTTGCCCCTTGCAGAGGTACCAAGGTGTGAATTCATGCCAGCAAGCAACTGCTACCCTTTGGGGAAAGGGTTAGTTAAGACAGCTTTAGAGCTAGAAGACCCTTTCTATACTAACAAGCATTAAGCATCTATAGAGATGAGTCAAATGGTCTCCACTGCATAGCTTGCATGGAAAATTAACTTTCCTCTTAGACTCTTTTCCACCCTTACCAGCATTATTGTCGGGCTTATTCACATTACCCTTCTCGTCTTGATTTTTTTGATTGGAAAAAGCAATTTTTATACACAACTGCTACAATTGGCTTAGAAGGTTCACTGCATTCACATCAATCGATCTAACAATACTGTTAGCATGCAGGCTTGGCTTCTTGGCTATATCGAACATGGATCTGGGAGCATCGGGCAAGATTTTTTGAAGAGTCCTAGACTGAGAATATATCATTTCTAACTGTTAGGCGTGAAAGATAGCCTACTCTTCTGAATACGCTGCAGACATAGAAACATCCTCAGAGATCTCAGGTTATAATGATTTTAAAAACCATTCTAATGGAATTAAGGTGGAATTTTGGCTTTGATGAGCCTCTTTCTCTGTCTCCATTCTTGAATATGGTCAGAAATGTGAGTGGCCATGTCCTGATGAAAATTGGCCAGAAGTTCAGTTTCAGCTTCGTAATTGACAAGCAACTGAAAATGGTTTAAGAAAATGTTAGCCAAATTGGTGAAAGATGTAAAGGTGCCCCCTTTCAACTCTATATACCACTTAGTTGCATTGCCAGTTAAGGTGTATTGAAATAGTCTCAACCTAATCGAGCCATCGATGAGGGAGTTTGATGAGCACCATAAATGGAATGTGGCTACATGGTCTCTCGGGTCTTCCCCACTCTTCCTTTCAAATTTTTGGATATATAATGGAAGTCTAGTTAGGACTCGAGGCCAAGCCGGATTGTATCTGATTGGATCATTCCTTAACTTAGTCAAGTCTGGCAGATTGAGCATAGCCAGAAACAGAAGTCTCGGAGGACATTGGGGATTCCACCTAGATGGAGCGAGGTTACCAAAAGTCTGAAAAGAATGACATAGATTTTGAAAGGGACTACGTTGCTCGAAGTAAATGGTAGAACCGACTGACCCAAAAGGTGACTCTTGTGGTCCAACAAAACTCTAAGTTTCACCAACTCCAACAGAAACACCTCCGTAACTGGTGAAGTTTCCCACCAATGAATTATTATACGGAGTGGACAACCCTTGGTAAGGGTTCCAAGCATTAGCTAATGGTGGAATACTTCGTAATGAACTAACCGATGAGTATGACATATTCCCTTGTTGTTCAAAAAATGGATTCCCAATTCCCATGCCACTAATCGCAGGATTAGTCCAACCCTGAGAGGGATTGCTGCCTTGACTTGTGAAAGAAAGAGGCATAGATCATACTGTCATATTGGAATGTGGTATATGACCACTTCCAAAGGGAAAACCCTAAAAAGATGTTGATCCACTCATCATGGATGTGGAGGCGGTTAATGGTTCACTTAATGGAACTGAAGGAATACCTTGAGAAGGCATACCAAAAGGGAGGAATCCAAAACTAGATGCCTGCGCTTGGGAACTTCCAGTCATCGATGGAATGGAAGTAGTCCTAAACAAGGACGTGTTGGTAGTAGATCCAAATAACGATGTAGAAGGGATGGAAATAGTTCCTCCCCCTTGTATTGATATAGGAGACTGCATATTTGTAGCACTCATGGTGGATTTCATGCTTCTAGGAGTGGTCATCGAAGGGATGTTTGTGTGTGGACCTAGGCTTGAAGGCTTGTGTGTCGAAGTTTCGATGTATATCAATGCGTCCAGATGATCAGAAGGGAGAGGAGAATTCAAAGCCGCAGCCAACTCCAAAAGCTCTTGTACCTCAATATTATCTTCCGACTGGAAGAGTACCCGAGAAAGAACTGGTGTGTTCCTCTCTAGCATCGTGGTAATACCAGGTCTACCTTGTACAATGATGCCCCTAAGTAGAGGATCAATCTCTGATGCGCCAATTGCCACTGGTTGAAAACCATTGGCAGAATCGCTCGTACGCCTTCTAGGAGAAGGCTTTGGACTTGCAGGTGAAAGCCCACGAAATCTACAGGACCGTCTAAGTGATCGGTCAACCACTTTGAATTATTTAATAAGATCTACTAAAAGACTCAAGAAATTTGAAAGCTAGGCCAACTAGGAGCACAAAACACACACTAAAAATCTCCCTAAAATAATTCAGCAGTCAAACAACTTCCAAGTATTTCCGCTCTAGGTGATTAGGACCGGACACCAAAATACAAGAAAGTGAATAATAAGGACCTTCCGAAAATAGACTAGGGTAATTATGCCCCAGGTCTACTGGAGAAGGTATCAGAGGAAGTGACGCTAACCTCCAAACAATAGACTTTGCTAGTGGAAGCCCCCAAGCTTCACAAGGGTGCCCTCCAGAAGTACCACTTAAAGTGATGTGACGTCGACCTCAGGTGGCATGGGATTCCACTCCACAGCCACCTATGTAGATCCCTAGGATAGGCAACTAAAGATACCAACTCGTATCAGAAGTCAGGTCAAACAGTCATGAGGTAAGATCCAGCAAGTTAGAGAGGGGGTACATCTCTCGTCCTTATCTTCAAAAACCCTTGTGCTTAACTCCTAGTCATGGAGCTTTCCCAGTCTCCCTAACACTATTGGATTTTTACTCTTTATTCAGACTTCTATGTTTGACAATTTGGAGTGACCTTGGAGAGTTTACTTTCCTCTTGCCTAATCCAAGGCCCTAAATAACCTAAAACTTCTTGGTGTCCTTATTGATAATATAAAAACTTCTAATTTATTTTATTAGCACTCGATTTTAAATGGCTGTTCTTTCTAAGTCAAAGGGACAATACAGAAGTGAAATTGATGGTGTTCGTTAATGCAAAAGAAATTAATGAAAAACTAACTTATATGCAGTGCACTTGTTTGTTCTTCGATGAAAAGCAACTTCTACTTGGGTTCTAAGAACTTCTATTAAAGCAATAAACTTTTTTGTTTTCTTTTCTTGCAACAGACTTCACACCCACAAAAATAAAAAAATAAACTATTGATGCTCCAATAATGCGAAACTACCCTAATGCAAAGTGTACATGATGATGCAAAAATTATAGATTACTCTAAGAAGAAAATGAAAGTAATTTGTTTTATAATCCAACTTAAGTGTTTCGAAAGGAATGAAAATTTTGAACACAAAATCTTTCCCAAAACAAGAAGGACTAAACACAAAGATCTCAAATCACTCTCGAAAACCAAAAGAAACCAAACACAAATTCGGTAAAGAATGTAAAAACAATGTTTTTGAAGGACTTTTCTTTGTCAAAAAAGCAATAAAAGAAACTTTTCAAAAGTACTCAAAATGCTACCAAAGACTCAAAGATTGAAAGCAAGCCACAAAGAAACATTGCAAGTTTGTCAATTCAACACGAATGAAAACTTAACAAAATAGATGTTTCAAGATGTACTAAATGATCCAAAAGCAACAAAAATAGGTTGAAGACACTGATCAAGAAATCAGGAAAATCACACTTTCAAATTTGTCAATAACAACTTTTGAAAAGAAGGAAAAAGTGAATGGTCACAAACATAACGGGAAGCAAAGCAAGCACACCATAAAAATGAAGTTTGACACAAAGATTGCAAGAAATTTTATGTTTCGAGAAATTAGAACAATCAAGAGCCTCTAAAAGAAGCCTTGTGTCTTCAAACACAAATGATAACACTCACTTTAAAACAAGCCGAGAGCAAAAACTCTTCAAAGCAGGAGAGAACTTGAAACAGTAAGCTCACTCAAAAACTAAAATCTGAAAATAGAAACTAACCACTCAAGAAGCACACGGGGCAAGAAAAAAATCTTTCCAAATAAAAATACTTGAAAAAATCACTCAAAACAAATGTATACGTGACTGTGTCTCTACACAACTGCATGTACACACGATTCAGCCAAAAAAAACCCACATATACGCAGATTCAGTTTAGTGAAACTTGTGTGTATACACTTCTGTAACCTAACAAAAGTGCGTATATAAAAGTTTACTAGAAAAACAAAAATGAGGCCTAATGAAAAGGATCAGACTTGAAGTATGAGTTCCTACAGAAGCAGACAATACAATCACAACAAGCGAACTGAAAGTTGAGCCTTGATTGGCATAAAATAACACAAACTAGGAACAACAAGATTGTTGTCCCCAGTGGAGTCGCCAATTCTGTGAAGGGATAAAGTCCCCTAGTGCTTTGGGTCAGAACCCTAGCAGAGCAAGAGTAATCCACAACAAGAAACAAGAAAATAACTTAAGAAAAAATCTTAAACGAGCAAACTATGTGAAGATGTACATACCAGGGGTCCTTCATTCAGGTAGTTCTCGCTAGGGTTCAAAACCTCTGCAACTCCTCATGATCTTTGAACCTACAAAACAACTAATTGCAAGACACACATCACCATATAGATAAAGCATTATAGTGAAACCAACTTTACAACATATAAATAGATTGTTAGTTATACGTTGAAATAGTCATTCATACATAAACCATAGTGATAACGTCAGATGCATAAACAAAGTTGATATCAAAAGCAAGACATTGTTTCTTTTATTGCAGATAACTATAATCAAAACATAGAAAGAGTTCACCTATGTCTTCCTCTTCTGGCTCCAGGCGGAACCGTCCTCCAGGTCCGTCCAGTCCTCGTCTTCAAAAGGCTCGTTCCATAATCAACAGAAGGATATCTCCCACAAGTGAAAGGATATCAACTCTCAAGGAAAAAAGGGTTTCCTGAACTTGGGGAAGTGCTTGAAGCATAGGGATCTTCACACTTGATCAGGGGATAATCTCAATGGAGTAATTTTCTGTCCTCCTTAAGGCCTTCCCATTGAAGTCTTTTTATACTTCTCCTAAAGTAGTTTTTTAGTTGGGAAATAGTTGGGAATAGTTGGACCACGGGCACTAATTGTTAATCAACAGGTAAAACCCATGATCTCCACCCATAATTAAGGAAATGTAAGTATGGGGGATTGCGCAGTGCATTATATTAGATATCATTTTGGGATTCAACTGCGTTAAGTAAGTCATTCAAACGTATGACCATTTCCATGAGAGGTAGTGGTAACTGACTAATTTCTCATGATTTTTGAATAGTTCACTTAGCACTCATTGCATCGGGTGATGCTCACAGGGGTGAAGAAGTGGGATTGAAACTAGTGAAATGTGGAGAACGAATCACATAGCATCAATCATCACTTCGGGGGCTTGCACCCGGTAACCAGGACTTCCCAAGAGGTCACCCATCCCAGATCTCCACAGTTAAGCATGCTTGAGCCAGAGGAGTTCTGGGATGGGTGACCTCCTGGGAAGTCCTGGTTACCGGGTGCAAGCCCCGGAAGTGATGATTGACGCTATGTGATTCGTTCTCCACATTTCACTAGTTTCAATTCCACTTCTTCACCCCTGTGAGCATCACCCGATGCAATTTGTGCTAAGTGAACTATTCAAAAATCATGAGAAATTAGTCAGTTACGACTACCTCTCATGGAAATGGTCATACGTAAATGACTTACTTAACGCAGTTGAATCCGAAAATGATATCTAATATAATGCACTGCGTAAACCCCCATACTTAAATTCAAAAAGAGTCAAGGGATCTCTACTAGAATGGTTCATGAGGCACAATACTTGCTAAGGTTTTGCAAATGGGGTAGCA
>APFE031201034.1:15293-55091 GCA_000404065.3 Pinus taeda | reverse complement strand
TATAGGGGCCTAACATGCCCCTCTCCTTCAAAAAGTGTTGTCCTCAACACTTGAGTAGTTCTTGATGCTTCTGTATAAAATTATTGTCCTCCCATGTGGAATCTTCCGTGGGTAAATTCTTCCACTTAATGAAATACTCTGAAATTAATCGATTTCGTAGCTATCGGGTTCTTGTTTCTATGATTGCTCCAAGTTTCAATATGGTTCTTCCTTCCTCTTCAATTTCTGGAAATATTGTTTGAATTGGGACCTTTTGTAACTTTTGAATAAGTGGCCATACTTCTTCATCCTTCTTCCATTCTTCCCTTGCTTCGTTTATCCAATCTGATTGGATAATAGAAATAGAACAAAACAATTCTTCCACATCCTCATCCTTGAAGAGTCTTCCCATTCGGTAAGGTCGCCATTTTTTAAGTGCATGTAGTATTGCCAACATTTCCTTCTCATAAATAGCTTGCTTGAGATGTCGCAGTAAAAATACCCAATCATCTACATCAAAACATTTTTCACTACGATATTGATCTACCTGTTGTTTCATTTGATTTTGCACCGAAGTGGCGTCATCCTTTAAAAGCTGGAGAACTTGTTGTTGATGCTCAATGTGATCTTTCACTGCTTGAACCTTTTTCTTCTTGATATGTCCTTCTATCTCTAGAGTTTGAGAAGTGGTAATTTCTTCCAATCCTTTACAAAATATGGTCGGATTCATTTCTTGATGCTCGATGTAATCTTTCACTTCTTGAACATTTTTATTCTTGATATTTCCTTCTATCTTGATAGTTTGAGAAGTGGTAATTTTGACCAATGAATTACAAGATATGGTTGGATTCATTTCTTCTTTCTCAATGTAATCTTTCACTTCTTGCACCTTTTTCTTCTTGATATGTCCTTCTATCTTGAGAGTTTGAGGAGTGGTAATTCTTGCCAATGCTTTACAAGATATGGTCTGATTCCTTTCTTCTTTCTCTGGGATGGGGTCCTAGTGTATATCCTATTGTTTTGATGGTTCTTGATCCTTTTCTTCCTCCTCTTCATATTCTATGTAAAATAATTTCTTCTCAGCACACTTATGACCTTTAGTGCATTTGCTATCACAATTGTAACAAAGACCTTTTTCTCTTTTTTCTTCCAATGTTGTGGTGTAACCCTTGTAGGTTGTGGAAGGCTAGGAGAAACAACACTTCCATCTTTATAGTTGTGAGGGGTATGCTTCCTGGTTTCCATAATTTTGCTCTCCATTATGTCACAAAGACCTTTTTCTCTTTCCAATTGTTGTGGTGTTGCTCTAAAGAAGGTGTTGCTCTTTGTATCCTCATAATGTGCTATCATTTCCTCCGTGAAAATTGACCACGTAACAAGTTTTTTACGGGAACAAAGCCCTTTATACCATAAAAATTGATCCGGTTCTAAATATGAAGATGCAATACATACCTTTTGTAACAGTGGTACACCATGTAGATCAAAATATTGCTCCATTAGTATCCAATTTACCGGATCCTTGCCATCAAACTTCCTCATCTCGCTTTTTCTTGATTTTAGGAGCTCGATCTTGAAACGACTATAACTCTGTAATTTCTGATCTTCTAGTTCTAAAATTGTGACCTGTAGTAGCCCTTTGTGTCCTCTTTCCAATGCCACTAGGCTGATCCAAATTGGATTCTCCAAGGATGAGTTATGCCTAATTCCCATGGTTACCTGATTATAGATTAGTTCAATAAAGTGAACTTGTACGATGTGTCACGTGTCACTGTTTTGACCTTTGGATCTAAAACTACAGTCCGTCCTCTTTCTATAACTTCTTATGAAATTTCAAGTTGATGCTCATAGACAAAGTTATGACGATATTCCCCAGGTCACCTGTTTGGAATGTAATTCGAGAGTTTGCAAAAAAACCTAACTTCCTTAGACTATATCTCCAAAAATATAGCGAGAAAGGATCTGAAATTCAGAGCGAAGGTTCAGACCAATTTTGTCTCAAATGGGTTTTTTTCTTAGCTTTTGAAACTTTGTAGAGAAATAGTTATAGTGAAAATCCCACGATGACTTGTTTAGAGCAGCAAAACCCTAGAATCCACAGCTTTGATACCAAATGTTATGAAACCAGCTCAGAAAAAGATAGAAAAGATAGATCAACGCCTTAGAATTCATCCTCTTCGAGGGGGCAACCTCCTTTACATTACACAAATGAACAATTCTTGAATGATACAAATGAAAATACCTCCTTTCTATATATAGGAGTCTAAGGGGTCATAATATAATTAGAGCTGACATAACAATAATAATGTAAGAGCATAATAATAATAATAGTGGGCTTCTATGGGGCACAATACTACCAATATTGGCACTACATGGGTACATTAATATAATAAGGGGGTTGTACTAATAACAATAAGGGGTTACACTAGTAGTATAGGGGCCTAACAGATAACCATGATGATAGAAGTGTAACAATAAGATTGATTTTAAGGATCTTCGGGTTGGCCTTGTTTAGGTTTTGATAAGCTTAGTAAATTGGACAATGTGATAAAATCTGGATGCCCTGACCTGATGGTTGAGTAATATGATGAAGTGATGTAGTGATTATAATATTTGAAGTATGGTGATACACTTGTCAACTACCCTGATCATATGAATCTAACTCTTGATGAAAGTTTGATATCATGTTCATGTGTGATGATGAAGTAGCTGATGCTAACATGTTATGACCATGATGATTATGTGTTCTAGATCCTGATATAGTTTGATTTCATGATCTAATAGTTTTGTTAATTCATGACAATATTATTTTAGACAAGTTGATGATTTGAATGATGATGATTGAAGCAACTACTCATTAAGAGAGAGAAACTATCCATAAGATCCCTACAGCTATTATCATTTGCATTAAATATATGGAAGATTCTTTATTATTGAAGTAATATTTTTGACATAAATAAAAAAAATATCTGACGTTGTTAGTCTACAACAAGTCTTGGTTTGAGAAGAGAGGGTTTTTCTTAGTCTAATCCCCAACCACATGGAAGAAGGCTTAAGAATGTGATTATAAGCCTCCTAATCGCACATAAGATGGCCTATGGGAGTTGTTGTGCCTACAGGTCACAAAATATGAAGCCTCATGCTCGAAATAAGAAGTGCACCAGGAGTATGACAATCATACAAATATGGAGTAGACAATAGAAAGTTCTATAAGCACAGAAGTTTGAATGTTTGACTTAGAGAATATGAATATGTTGACTAAACTTATGTTTGCAGGGGCCCGAAATATGCATATCAGTATGCCATTTTGATTTGATCATTGATTTGATAATAGTTGCAAGGGTTTGAAAAGATTTATTATTTTAATAGAGATGAGCAGTATTGGAATTTTGACATGATGCCTGATAATTCATAGATATGTTTTGGCTTATGGACGGATTGGATTCACAATGATAGCGAATTAGGGTTTTGAATTGATAACTTATGATTTGACTTGATGACAGTGATGTGTGGGCACAGTGACATTCAATGATTAATATTGGTATTTAATAGAGATTATGTATTGGCATCATTGGCTTTGAAACATTGGTTGAAGTATAAACAATTGTGACTTATCCTTGGTATATGCATTTGCATCTAGTGATAGAAATAATTCATATTATGATTATGTGGATGGCTTGATGGAATTTAATATTGCTTAATAAAAATTTGTTGACATTAAAATAGATGAAGTTATGACTTGGTATTTTGATGTGAGCTCTTCATGACACATGGTCCAAAGAGTTTGTCATAGTGATACTGGTAGAAACTTTTATGACTTTGATATTAGCTTTGATATGGCATCTAAGGCTTGATAAACTGACTTAGTTGATTTGATTGCACATTATTGATATTTGTGAGGTTGAGCATATTGGTTGGTCAAGTTTAATGTTTACAGATAGCATTAAATGGTTTGAAGCAAGCTTCCTAAGCCTGGTATGTCCGCATTGACAATTATCTGGTGAAGCCAGGAAGATGTTCCAATCCAAACCGCTACTTCAAAACTGGTCTAAGGTATGAATTTGACTTTAATTTTATATACTAATGGTGTATTCTTGATAGGTAATGAGCCTTTGATAATCAAAGTAAGAGGGAGTTGGCCTCTAAAGTTCGAAATGAAGAATCATGGCATGATGAATTACTGTATGAAGTTTGGAAAAAAAAATCTATATAATGAAGATATTGAAGAGTGTTTAAATAGTGTAAATCCTTGGACACTCCGATTAAGAAATTATGTAAAGATAGTTGATTCAAGCATTGGTGTTTCATGATCTAGGTGGCTCCAGACACATGCAAAACTCCCAGAAGACTCAGAAAGGGTCAAAATTCAAAGTGGTTAGAACGTTCCCAAACCAAGACAAGAACGTAGTGCTCGTCTCCCTGATTCCAACGGTATGAACGGTACTCAAATCCGAGCTCGTATTGGGGAGATAAAACTCTTCAAAGTTTGACATGACAAGGGAAAAAGCGGGGCCCACAGTGCGCCACATGGCATCCCAATCAGCAAGTGAGACCCATAAATTACATGGAGGTGGACTAATAGCCTATTAGCCATTGAAACTTAGTGCTCATCAATTGATTCCTTTCTCCTGCAAAAAGGCAAACAAAAAAACATGATATTAAAATATCTCATAAAATATAAAAATAAACCTAATAACCAAAAATCATATATATTAACCCAAAAAAAACCAAAAATCATATATATTAACAAAACAAAAGTTAATATATAAAAAAAACCGTTATTATATAAAACTTATGCCATAAAAATTGGGCATATTTGAATCCAAAGAATATTATAAAAGGATTTGTTATGGTTTGTTATAATATGCCAAAACCATATAAAGAAAATATTAAAACACATATATAGTTAATGGCATGGTATATAACATATATATAACCATATAAATCTTGTAATGTTGGAAAGCCATACCAAATGGCATGAAAAAATTTAAAGGGTGGTAAGCCATATCAATGACATAACAATTTTTTGTTAAAAAACTCAATGGATATCATACTTTGCAAGCATTGATGGGAGTGGCGGGGTTGAACCTGCTTGACCCATGTGGGCCGGCCCCCAACAGGTGACCTCGCAATTCGATATTTAACGGAATTCAATAAATGTTAAAATTGTGACACGGAAAAAGAAAGTAACCCCGTCATATTAAGGAGGGGCGGGATTTGATCCCCAATCTCTCCTCAACCTCCGCCTTCTAGCCTGCTTCGCCAATAATGAGCCATGGGCTCAGTGTTTGTTAGCTTTGCCCACGAACAATACATAAACTTTCATTCTGCGGAGGCATGGGGTAGAACCGAATGGAGATCAGCGAACGGTGTGGCCGAACCATGAAACTTTGGAACCTCGATTTTTCAGAACCATGATTTGCAATGCCGAGGCGGAACCATGATGGCACATTTTTCAACAAATATTCTGAGAGAACATTCCCAGATGCAGAGAGGAATCTAAAAGATTCCTTGGGAGGTAAGTTTTCTTAGTGTCAAAATGTAATCAAGTTTATAGTCATTTTTCTCAGATTTTCGCAGGGAACGCAATGGTGAGGTTAGATTCACCTTTGAGCAGTAGATTTGCAGAGTCCCAAGGGAAGAGAACCTTAAGGGAATCTTCCAGATTCCTTGGAGGCTGAAATTTCCCAGATCCAAAATGCAACCAATTTTATACTCATTCTTCTCATAATTTTGCAAGGATCCCAATGGCGAGATTAGTTTTCTTATTTGAGTTATAGATCTTGAGTCAACCCAGAGGAGGGAATCTTTAGAGAATCATGGGGGAATCTAAAAGATTCTTGTAGGCCCAAATTTTGCCAGTGTCGGAATTCGACAAATGGATAGTCAATTTTACACTTCTCGATGACAAAAATTCAGTGGTGCAGTCAGATTTTTCCGCCGAGCCTTCTATTTTTCGACCATTTTCCAAATTGGAGTGACGGTGTCAGATTTCAGAGTGTGGATAGTTGATATTATGCCATGCGATGCCACCATTTCGATGGTGCATTCAGATCCAACAGTTGAGTTTCCATTCTTCAATCAGCAACAGAGTTGAGGTATATGAAGTGTTGTTGTCATGTACTTCTTTGATCATTTGCTGTGAGATGTATTATGTTGTTTCGATTCCTGCTTGATGTATGATGCAAAACCTTGTGTCTACTTCATGTAAGATGTATGTATTTATCATGGATTGTCATGTATGTTTTGAGATGCCTTTGTTGCCATGATGCTCTTGTCACCATGTGTGAGATTATGTCATGTTGATAGGAGATCCGTTGTGAGTGATAGTTCCTGTAGCGGAACATCTCGCGGAGAGACCTTGCCACTCATGTAGAGGGGACATATCTTTGTATGACAGAAAACATAGTCCATGTACATCTTAACCATTTCCAGCACTGAATGAAGCGGCCAACACTATCTTGACACCGAGCCCGCATACGTAGTCCACACTGGACGAACTCCGTTATCAACTTCTCATGTCTATGATTTGTTGTTTGTCATTATGTTTCCATTTGCTTAAGAATGCATATATGTTCATTTATGCTTTGTTAAAATGCAATTCTAACCACATAAAGGGAGTAAAGGATCTTGGTTAAATCCGAGAGTTGAGTCAACACAGATCAAGTTTGGTATCATAGCAGTCTTCGTATGGATGTGAATTGCGAGTGTGAACAATGGAACGTGCAACAATGGAGGATAACAAAGAGATGTATGAGGCCATGCTCAGAGTGTCCAAAAAGATGTACATAATATATGAAGCTCTACAAGAAGAGACAAAGGAAAAGAAGTGATTGCAATTTCAGTTGCGAGCCACGAAAGAGGCCCTGAAAGAACTGAAGCACAACAACTAGAGTCTTCAAGTAGATAATGCTAAATTGAAGATGCTTCTACGAGAAGAGAAAGAGGAGAAATAAAGGTTGCTACGACAACTGCAAGCTAAGGACCAGGCATGGGAAAAGTTGCAGCGTGACCCTTGTGAGGTAAAAAGTAATTATGTGACTTCATGTACGTTTCCTGATTATGATTTCTCTTCTTTTGAAAATCATACCACAGGAATTGACTCCAAATTGCTGAAGAGAATGGAGCATGAAGGAAAAGACTTGGGCATTAATGGCCAAGGCATTATCAACCCCATCAAAGTAGAGGAATTACTCTGTCAGGCAGGACTTGGGTATGTCAGGATGGAATTTGGCGAATGTGCCAAGACAACCAGTGAACCACCAACAACATATGATGAGAAGCCCTCATCAGTTCTTTCCAACTCGATAGTGGAGGTAAAATATGTTGATTTCCCTTCAGTTTCATCTTCACATAGTATAATTTCTGTTGGAAATGTGGAGATACCAATTACAAGGACAAACCTGAGGCTCCTTACCAGGATTAGGTACAAGGAAAGATAACTCAACCATTGGAGGTCGTGCAAAGACCTCGATTTGCAGGGTTTGGATACACCAAAGGAGAATGATCAAGGGTGTCATATGCTTTCAAGACATTGTTGAAATCGTCGAGGAAAGAGAATGATGGGAACACATCACCACCATCCCATGACAATGCCCATTACAGGGAAAGAGCTGAGGCAAGCTCTCATCACCATAATTACACCAGAGACAACAAGGAAAGATATAACAAGTCTCAATATTCGAATGTTCATTTCGATTACAATCATGTTGTTAATGATGGACATAAATCATGGGATTGAAAAAAATGTACTTTTTTGTGGTTTACTTAACCATATATTTGCTGAGTGCTGGAAGATAATGACAACACGAAAGACGGTGAGGCGTTAAAGGTCTTCTCCATAGCAGAGAAAGAAGCAGGTTAAGCAGATTTGGAGGAAGAAGACTTATTGCAGTCATTGTGATAGAGGTGGCCATCAAAGAGCCATGTGTTGGAGGCTCCATCTAGAGCAATGCCTTAAATACAAAATGTCGGTGCATGAACCAGTTGAAAAAGGAGTTCGACAAGCAAAAACACCACAGGGAGATGACCCATTCACATTAATCAATGAAAAATGGTTTCTAGATATGTTAGCTTGTCATGGTCATGTTTTTTTAAATCACTTGTTGAAATTTAAAATGTAAAAGTGATGATGTGTTTTCCATCACTTGTTAAGCAAAAATTATATTTTGGCCTTGTTTTGATAGCTAGAATATTTATTTCCATTTTGATGTAATATTGACCATAGAGTATGTGTTATAAACTCATGGAAATTATGGGATGCTTGGGTCGTTAGTTGGTCATGTAAATTAAGCATGTAATTTGCAGAAAGGTACTACAGGTTTGCAGAGGATGCAGGTGTCGGCTCATCACTTATGGCTTCAAAGAACAAAGGTGAAGGAGAAGGAAGGGTGACCTATCAGGACACTTGTGGTGAAAACAGGGTACAAAAATAGTTGCAGATTATTTTTCATGCTTTGGGAGGACCAAAAGCTCCTTAGTGGGAAGGATTGATCCAGGTGGCTCCAAACACATGCAGAACTCCCAAAGGATTCAGAAAGGGTCAAAATTCAAAGTGGCCAAACCGCTCTCGAAACAAGACAATAACGTAGTGCTCGTCGCCCTAATTCTAATGGTGTGAACAACACTTGAATCTGAGCTTGTATGAGGGAGATAGAGCTCTTTACATGACAAGGTAAAAAGCGGGGCCTACATTTTTCCACATGGCATCCCAATGGGCCGGCCCCGTAATTCGATATTTAATACAATTCAACAAACGTTAAAATCGTGTACCGAAAAAAGAAAGTAACTACACCATATTAAGGAGGGGTGGGATTTGATCCCCGAACTCTCCTCAACCTCCGCCTTCTAGCTTCCTCCGCCACCAATGAGCCACAAACTCAGTCTTTCTTAGCTCCGCCCATGAACGATACATAAACCTTCATTCCGCATAGGCATGGGGTAGAACCGAACAGAGACCAGCGGAATGGTGTGGAAAAACCATGAAACTTTTGAACCCCGATTGTTCGGAACCATGATTTGCAGTGTGAGGCGGAACTATGGTGGCATATTCTTAGAGAATATTCCTTGATGCAAAGAGTAATCTAAAAGATTCCTTGGGAGGTAATTTTTCTCAGTGTCATAATGTAATCAAGTTTATAGTCATTTTTCTCAAATTTTCGCAGGGAACGTAATCGCGAGGTCAGATTCGCCTTTGAGCAGTGGATTTGTAGAGTTCCAAGGGAAGAGAATCTTTAAGAATCTTAAGGGAATCATCCAGATTCCTTGGAGGCGGAAATTTCCCAAATCCAGAATGCAACCAACTTTATGCTCATTCTTCTCATAATTTCGCAAGGATCTCAATGGTGAGATCAGTTTTCTGATTTGAGATGTATATCTCCAGTCAACCTAGAGGAGGGAATCTTTGGAGAATCATGGGGGAATCTAAAAGATTCCCACAGGCCAAGATTTTGATGGTGTCAGAATTCGACAAATGGATAGATAATTTTACACCTCTCGATGACGCAAATTCAATGGTGCAGTCATATTTTTCAGCTGAGCCTTCTATTTTTTGACCATTTTCTAGATTGGAGTGACGATGTTAGATTTCAGAGTATGGATAGTGGATCTTATGCCATTTGAAACCATGATTCCGATGGTGCATTCAGATCCAGCAGCTGAGTATTCCATTCTTCAGTCAGCAACAGAGTTGAGCTATATGAAGTGTTGTTGTCATGTAATTCTTTGATCATTTGTTGTGAGATGTATTATGTTGTTTTTATTCCTGCTTGATGTATGATGTAGAATATTGTGTCTACTTCATGTAAGATGTATGTATTCATCATGGATTGTCATGTATGTTTTGATATCCCTTTGTTGCCATGATGGCGAGATGCTCATTGTTGCCATGTGTGAGATTATGTGATGCTGATAGGAGGTCTGTTGTGAGTGACAGTACCTGTAGCGGAACATCTCGTGGAGAGACTTTGCCACTAATGTAGAGGGCACATATCCTTGTATGACAGAAAACATAGTCCATGTACATCTTCACCATTTCCAGCACTGAATGAAGCGGCCAACACTATCTTGACACTGGGCTCAGATCCGTTATCAACTTCTCATGTCTATGATTTGCTGATTGTAATTATGTTTCCATTTGCTTAAGCATGCAATACTCTGTTAAAATGCAATTCTAACCACATCACAGGAATAAAAGATCTTGGTTAAATCCGAGAGTTGAGTCAACTCGGATCATTTCATGTGAATACTTGTCCGTATATTCTGAGCCAATTAATGATTAAGTCCCTTCATACACAATGTGTTGCCACTAAGTACACTTTGAGATATTTGCATGAGACGATCAATTTTTGGTTTGAGTTATTCGTCCTATGATATGTGAATGCATGGATGTATTGATGCTATTTGGGATCATTACTGATGAGATGAGCACGAGATCTGCCATGATATTTTGATGAAAAGTCCATAGCATTAAGCACGACTGAGGTTGAGTATGATGTTGCTGGCATGTCTAGCTGTGAGGCAGGTTGAAGAAGCTCTTTGGAGAGGTGTCGGAGCAAGTTCTGGTTATGATAGGGATGCACTATGATAATAATGAGTGGGATCAGATTGGTAGAGAATTATGTATATAGCTGGGACTGAGATTTTTTTATATATTAAGATAGTGCCACTGTAAGATACAAGCTTAAGCTCATGGTTTTTACCTCAGTGAGAGGGAGGATGAATAAGGTATCTTTTTTTTGATGTATATTTGTTCTAATATAATATTTGAGATGTCTTACATGAACAAGAGACTGTTGCTATTGAGACATGATGATTGAACTCTTTAATGAGTTGTTGAAGCTGGTACCAAATATGAGCACGATGATATGGCTATGATTTACAGAAAGGAAGACTGGTTGAGGAAACAGAGCCTAATCTTCCTCCTTGTCTGAGCTCCCAGGGTGAGGAATGGAGATGGGGGGCTCTTGGGGTTGAGGGATCTATAGACAACAGGGTCGTAGATGTGACTCCCTTACCTGTCACCCATAGGGTCAAAGATGTTAGCTCCCCTATCTTGTTCTATGTAGAGTATACTCTATTTGGCATCATACCCACAAGTTGGGCTTGTTGGGAATATTGCTCCCTATCTAGCCAATGGGTTGAGAGAGTGCTTGGAGGTGTACAACCCAAGATGATTATGATGTATGTGTTCTACCAAATGAATCTTGAGGATCATTGTTGGGAAGATCAGTGGGAAATAGGATGGATTGAGATGTGCTACCCTATGTAATGACACCTATTGCTCGACAAAGGGTGGAAGTTGTTTTCTCCCCTATGAGATGATTTGGGGTGAGAGTGTCCAATAGGGCCTTCTCCACAGTCATAGACATGAGGTGAAAGTGTCCCATAGGATCTTCCTCATTGTAATTTTAGGTTGAGATTGACCTCCCTAATGTGGTTTTAGGTTGAGATGTGCTTCTTGAGGTTAATCTCTTTGATGTTTTCTAGGTGGTAGCATTGGGCTCCCTGTTAATAATGATTCCAGGTGGTAGCAATGGCTCCCTGATGAATAAAGGGTGGTAGCTTAGGCTCCACTTCGATATCAAATTCATCTTCTTTTAGATTCGAGAATGTTCAACATATGAGAAAAGACAATCAAGAGATAAGCAAAGATGAGAAGAGATGAACAATGATGACATTTGATGACGAGATTCTTGAAATTGGAAATGATTTGATGACATGATTCCTGAGATGATTACATGATGAAATTATAATTTCTCACTAATTAAGAGGGAATGTTAATTTCGTAGTTGTTGACAGTGCTGGACCTGCCAATATTTAGGGGATCACCTTAGCATGAAGTCCCAACTAGATCTCACACCGTTTAGTGTGGGAGTCCCATCCAGTACGTTGGCTCGGTTTCCATTGTCTTAAGGATTTTCCTCAACTCTTGCTTGTAAGCACATTAGAGTGGTCTGCTTTGTCTTCAGGAAGTGAGTTCCAGGCTGGATGGGATGCAGTCCTAACTCAATTAGGAACACACAACACAAAAGGACATGCACAACTTCCGGAGGAGCAGTCCACACAGATGCGACAATCACAATATACATGGTAAGATAACACATGTTAGAAAATTATATATTACAGAGCAATGGAAAACATAGAATATTGCATAAATATAAACATAGAAAACACATAAAACCAGAGAGACACAGATATACGTGGTTCACCCAGTTTGGGCTACATCCACCTTGAACAGCTAGTGCTTCCTTTCTATTATCTAGCAAAATTAATAGACACAACCTACAGTAGATTCGATGTAATATCCTCTGTTTCTCACACAATCTCATCTCTCTATTTCTCGCTCAGAGAATACACATCTATCATTTAGCCTCAATACAATGCCCTCATACAAAGAGAGGGGTTGCCTTCTAGGGCAAAAAACGTTAAACTAAACATAAGTTCTACAGTCAAATCATCTTCCTAATGGACGTCTCAGATTGAATAGAAATTACTATAATTTTACAAGGGAAATTTACATATGTTTTTGGCTTCGGGGGCACTACCCCCGAAACCCCCGCCGGGGGACTGCTGGCCCCCGAACCCTGAAGTCGGGGGGGATTAGCCCCCCCGGACCCCCACAGGGGGGACAAGTCCCCACTGCACCCCCTCGTGTGGAGGGGTGTACACACTTGCTAGGGTATACATACGACTGAAACAAAGACCTCTAAATAATCATGCTCCACACCCAACAATCTCCCACTTGGAGAATGATTGTAGCAACTCCACTGCTGCTTCATTTGTTGGACAATGACTCCTCTTTGGACCTAGCTGTTTCTCATCTTCATCGTCATCCTTGAAGGCCAATTAAAACTGAGCATATTCTCAATTTCTCCCTTGTTACAACTTTTGTTAGCATATCTATAGGATTCTAGCTGGTGTGTATCTTTTGCAGCGTCAAATCTCCATCTTCCAACACTGATCATATGAAATGGTACTTGAGCTGTATGTGTTTAGTCCTGGAATGAAATGCTGAGTTCTTTGCAAGATGAATGGCACTTTGGCTATCACTGTATAACACGCCCATATCATGCTTCTTACCTAATTCACCCATAAACCTTTGTAACCAAATCATTTCTTTACTAGCCTCTATAGCAACAACATACTCTGCTTTTGTTGTTGAAAGTGCAACAAGAGTTTGGATTTTTGAAACCCAAATGATAGTTGTTCCACCTACAGTAAATAAATATCTTATAGTGCTCCTCTTGTTATCTCTGTCACCTGCCATATCTGCATCAACATATCCCTATAGAGAAATGTTTGAACCACCAAAGCATAATGCTTGATTTGTGGTACCTTTCAAATATCTGAGAATCCATTTCACTGCCATCCAATGTTCCTTTCCTGGGTTGTTCATGTACCTGCTTACAACTCCTACTGCATGTGCAATATCAGGCCTTGTGCAGACCATTGCATACATTAAGCTTCCAATTGCTAATGCATATGGCACTTTAGACATATAATCCATGTCTTCTTGGGTCTTTGGGCACATTTCCTTACTAAGTTTGAAATGGCTAGCAAAAGGTGTACTAACTGGTTTTGCATTGTGCATATTAAATCTTTTCAACACCTTTTGTATGTACTCATTTTGAGACAATGTTACATTTGTGATATTTCCTGTCTCTAGTTATTCTCATACCAAGGATTTGTTTTGCAGCTCCGAAATCCTTCATTTCAAATGAATTTTCCAATTTTCTTTTGAGTACATTTATTCCCTGCATGTTAGACCCTGCAACAAGCATGTCATCCACATACAATAACAATATAATGTAGCTGTCATCATTTTGCTTTTTCAGATAAACATAATGATCAAAGTGACATCTAGTATAACCTTGTTTAGACATAAACTTGTCAAATTTTAGATACCACTGCCTTGGACCCTGTTTTAAGCCATACAATCTCTTCCTCAACATGCACACTAGTTTCTCCTTTCCTTTTACCTCATATCCTTGTGGCTGCTGCATATATATCTCTTCCTCCAAATCCCATGGAGAAAGGCTGTCTTTACATCTAACTGCTCAAGATGCAAATATTCAACTGCTACTAGACTTAAAATAGTTCTGATTGACGTCATTTTAACAACAGGAGAAAATATTTCATCAAAATCAATACCTTTCTTCTGTGCAAACCCCTTCACCACAAGTCTATCTTTGTACCTCTGTTTTCCTCCATCTTCTTCCTTCAGCCTGTAAACCTATTTATTCTGCAATGTAGTTTTACCTGCAGGCAACCTGACTAAGTCCCAAGTCTGGTTATGCATTAAGGAGTCCATCTCTTCTTCCATGGCTACCTCCCACTTCTTCCCGCTTTCAACCTGCATTGCTTCTTCATAACATTCGGGTTCACCGGAATCAGTCAACAATAAATAATATAATGAAGGAGAGTATCGTTCAGGGGGTCTACTTATCCTGGTAGATCTTCTAACACCACTTTCAGGTGTTTTGGGTGCCTGTTGTAGTTGTGATGGTTGTTGTTGTTGTGGTTGTTGATTATTATTATTTTCAGGCACCTTTACTTTTTCAGTGATCTCATCAAGAACTGTGTATTGCTTGTTTTCTTTTTCATGTTTCTTTTCCTGCAACTGATTCTTAAACAAGACCTTTTCATTGAATATTACATCTCTGCTCCTAATGATTTTGTGATTTTCATAATCATATAAGCGATAACCAAAATCATTAACACCATATCCAATAAAGGTACATTTTTTTGACTTTGCTTCAAGCTTTGTTCTATTTTCTTTATCAATATGGACAAAGGCTTCACAACCAAAAGGCTTTAAAATAGAGTAGTTTACCTTTTTACCTGTCCATGCTTCCTCTGGAACACCACCATCCAAGGAACTTGAAGGCCCTCTACTTATTAGATAAACAACAGTATCTACAGCATCTGCCCAAAACTGTAAAGGCAATCCTGCATGCAATCTCATGCACCTTGCACGCTCCATGATTGTCCTGTTCATCCTTTCTGACACACCATTTTCTTGTGGTGTTCTTGGAACTGTTTTCTATCTGCGAATTCCATGCTCTGAACAGTACTTATCAAACTCTTTGCTGCAATATTCACCTCCATTGTCTGATCTAAGACACTTCAATTTCTTTCCCGTCTCAATCTCAACCAAAGCTTTCCATTTCTTAAAAGTATCAAATACATCAGATTTACTCTTAATACAATAAATCCAAGTTTTTCTAGTTGCATCATCAATAAAAGTAACATAATAACGAGAGCCACCGAGAGATGATACCTGAGCAGGTCCCCATACATCTGTATGCACAAGCTCCAATTTTTCATTCTTCTTTTCTTTCCCAACTCTGAGAAATCTGACTCTCTTCTGTTTTCCATAATGCAATTCTCACAGAAGTCCAAATCAACATTCTTCAAACCCGGCAACAAATTCCTTGAGTGAAGAATCTTCATCCCTTTTTCACTCATGTTTCCAAGCCTATGATGCCATAATGCTGCATCTGCTCCTTTGGAAGTTAAAGCATTAAGAGAGTTAGAAATACCATTGCATAAATACAATGTACCAACCTTTTCGCCTTTTGCTATTACCAGGGCTCCTTTGGTGACCTTCCAAGCTTTATCTGTGAAAGTTGTCACACAACCTTCACCGCTTAACTGCCCTGTTGAAATCAGATTTTTCTTTAGATCTGGAACATGCCTTACCTCCTTTAGTAGCCATTGGTTTCCATTCTGCTGTTTTACAAGAACCTTACCCATTCCAACAATTTTACAGGGTTTATCATCACCAAACGAACTTGTCCAAAATCTCCTTGAACATAGTCATGAAAGTATTTCTTATTAGGTGTGGCATGGAATGAGGCCCCTGAATCTACCACCCAGGAATCAATAATATTTTCGAAAGAAAGAATCAAAGCATCTTGTAACATCTCGCCTATCACATTGCTTCATGATGGTTTTCTTGCTGTGCATCTCCTTCTTTTCCCTTTTGAGATCTACAGTCTTTCTTTAGGTGTACTTTCTTTCCGCATTTCCAGCACACTATCCCCGATCTGGACTTGGATCTGCCTTTCATTGATTTACTGCGATATCCTGAGCTCTTTCCTCTTTCCATTTTTCTTCCTCTAGACTCTGCACTCAAAGCATTTCCCGATGTCTCACCGGAGCTTTTCCGTCGCATTTCCTCGCTAAGGATAGCACCGACAACATCATCAAACTTTAAAGTACTAGATCCAGAAACAGAGTTACTAATGGCCATTACCAAACCATTCCAACTTTCTGGTAATGAACACAAGAATAACAGAGCTCTAACTTCATCATCAAAGTTTACCCCTACAGAACATAACTGACTTGTAACAGTATTAAAATCATTTAAATGATCTGTAACAGATCCACCTTCCGACATCTTCATATTAAATAACCGTTTCAAAAGAAATACCTTGTTTGAGGCCGAGGGTTTTTCATATAGTTTCTCTAACGCCTTAATCAAACCCTCTGTCGTTGTTTCCTTTGAAATGTTGAAGGCGACCGATGCTGCAAGGCACAACCGTATTGTTCCGAGTGCCTTTCTATCGAGAAGGTTCCATTCTTCATCGTCCATATCCTTCGGCTTCTTTGATTTTCCGCCCAATGGTAGGTATAGATATTTCTGATACAGATAGTTTTCCATATGCATCTTCCACAACGAGAAGTTTTGGCCGTTAAATTTCTCGACCCTAAACTTACCATTTTCCACCATTGCTCCCAGTCGAACTAGGAACCCTTCTTTCCTGCACGTTTATCAGCCAAATAGACCTTCGGCTCTGATACTAGTTGTTGGAATATTATATATTACGGAGCTATGGAACACATAAAATATTGCAGAAATATAAACACAGAAAAAACGCAAAAAACAAGAGAGACACAGATATACGTGGTTCACCCAGATTGGGCTACGTCCACCCCGAACAGCCAATCCTTCCTTTCTATTATCCAGCAAAATGAAGAGACACAACCTACAGCAAATCCGCTGTAATATCCTCTGTCTTCTCTCACAGTCTCACCTTTCTGTTTCTCGCTCACACACAAATACACATCTATCTCACAACCTCAAATACAATGCCCTCATACAAAGAGAGGGGTTGCCTTCTAGGGCAAAAAAACCTAAACTAAACACAAGTTCTACCCTCAGATCATCCGCCTAATGAACGGCCCAGATTGACTAGAAATTATTATACTTTTACAAGGCAAATTTACATCTGTTTTTAGCTTCGGGGGCGCTGCCCCCAAGCCCTCGCGGGGGGACCGCTGGCCCCCGGACCCCCCAGCCGGGGGGAATCACCCCCCTGGATTCTGCAGTGGGGACAAGTCCCCCCCCCCACCCCCCCGCATGGAGGGGTGTACAAAAACTTCTTGGGGTATACATCTGGCTGAAACAAAGACCTCTGAACAATCATGCTCCACACACAACAGGATATCCTACTCCATGTCTTCTTCTTCTTCTGTTGCGGCGATCAGGGCCTGCAAGTATTCTTCTTCCTCATCTATTTCAATTGTGACTGTCTTCCCCTTTTCTTCCATTGATAATTTGCTGTGCCTCGGATTCCTCAGGACATGCGTACTGGACCCATTGCATGTTTATCCTTCTTCGGCCGCGGCATTCGTGGTGATTTGGGATTTCTGTTACCACCCTGGTGCCTTCTGGGACATCCCCCACCATTTGGGTCTGCAAGGCCTCGCCGGTGGTTACCTCTTCAATTCCTAACCCATCCTTAGTGGCCGTCATCATTTATAGACTATCTTCTATCTCTCGCGAGCTTAGGAGCTCAATTATCGGTCGGGTCTCAACACTTTGTGCTATGCTCAAACGCTCAATTCTTAAATGACCAAATGTTGTTCATTGGCCAGCCCTATGAGTTTTATAGCACCTTTTGAATTTGAATTCGACTGTTCCCCCCAACTTTGGGCCATTAATGCTTTCTTGGCGGTAGATTTTCCCAAATCTTGCCCATAACTTGCATCTTAAATTCCCACCCCTCGCTCCATTTGGCCTCAAATCGGACATCCCGTCATGAATAGTGACACTAACGGTCAGTTCCCAGCCAACTCGTGTGGCAGCGCAACCCTCCATGTGCAGTCGCGAACCCTGTGACGCCCTCCTCCTGCGCGCATCTCTCATATCGCGCAGTCCCTAGGTTGAATATTTTATAGTCCCGCGCTCCCTTTCAACTGCCTAGAGCACTAAGACTCTCCTTCCTATGGCTAGTCAGGTGGGCACACCACTCATGTGGGGCTTCATCTCATCCTCCACCATGGTTCGTAGAGAATCCCCATCTTTCATTGTAGTGATCGGCATCAAGCACTCTACTATTTGCACTGCGCTGCTCTGGTCAGTACATTTGGGAGATGCGATCTTAGCCACGGTAGCAGACTAACCAATTCATGACGATAACTTTCCAGTTTGTTAGTGTGAATGTACGCACCTTGCCTTGCCATCCTCGGTCTTTCGATGAGAAATGATTCTTTTATTTCATTTTCCAGCTTCTTGACCTCTGCGTCCATTAAAGCGATTTTCTCCCTTAACCGTACCCGGTCTTTTTCAAGTTTGCAAAGTCTAAAGTTTCCACGTCAGATTTCTTCCTCAAGTCTTATATGTTCTGTTTCGTGCAACTGTGTGATTTCTTCATTTCGGCCTGCGCGGACCATCATATCTACAGGTGCTGTTATGTGCGAACTCGTCTTGGCATGATCCACATGGACTACAACCCCTACTTCGTACTTCAGCATTGGAAGCGCTTGCGCGTTCAACGTTTTGCACATGGTCCTATAAACCCATAAAACTGCTGGTATGCGCAGGTCCTAGCGGTGTGTCTCACATGGTGGACCTTGTTCAACACTTCGCACACCTTGTCAAAGGCTTCCCCGTGTATGATTTTTGGCGCACTAGGTTTTACCATGCTTCGTCATTCGTGCACTTGTCTTGCCTACTTCTTCTTGTTGTTCCTATTTCCTATCATGATAGTGGTGTGTGTTCGTGCGGGATGTGTACCATACACCTGTACCCATATGGAAAGGTGGGCATGCAAGATGTTTCGTCCCTCATAATCGGATCTCATCCGTAGCTGAGGTTTTCCAAATCGTATAGGCATCCCCCTTCTGCGTTCACGCCAACTTTTAATAATTCTCTGATGCGTACCCCACCACCTTGTGGGCGAAGCGTGCAGTGCCCATTTCAGAGCATCGAACCACTGCTGTTCTGGTACTTCGCTCTCAAATTTTCTCAGGAATTCATCCACCGCCATCAACCCGTCACACATAGGTAGTTCTCTTAATTCTATTTTCATGCAACGCAGTGATATTACCATCATGTTGCAATTGAACATGGTTACCTAGTGTAACTGGTTCTATCATCGTTTTGTTTCCTCATCCGAATCTGATGTGTAGGAGCTTTCACGCTCCCACGAAATCCGACCATCCACTATAGGATTCACCCAATCCTGTTCTCGAGTGGTTATCTTGTAGATATAGTCTATCTCGTCATCTCTCTCATTATCCTGCACTAGCACTATGTAACGCGCTCCTTCCGTAAGGTCTAAAGGTACCACTATGTGTAGTGACTTTTTCTCAAAAATCATTGTGTGCTTATTTAGATTTATTACTCTATTCATATTAGTGGCCCAGTCTATTCCTAGTAGCGTGGGATAGGGATTGTTGTCATCGACAATCTCTATCACCTCGAAATCTGCAAGCATGCTCACACCTTTGATGTCTACTGTTATCCCCTGGAATCTTCCCATTGGTAGGATCTTCTGCTGGTTCGCCATCCATAATTGAATAGGGGACCATTGCAACGTGGGCCTACCCATACGCTCCCATGTCTGCTTTGGCAGCACATTTGCATCCGATCTTAGATCTAGAATTACTTAATCCATTTCATAGTCCCTGATTTGCGCAGTCAATCTCATTTCCCTTCCTATTCGATATGTGTGCTTTTTGAGCTTCCGGACTATGCGCGGTTCTCCTGACTTAGTACACCTGGCGATAAGTTCCTACAGCCCTTTCATAGCCTTGTTGTCACGCAACAACTTCATACATGTCTCCAGAAAGGTAGTGATCATTGAAAGATCCATCTTCGGTTCTAGGTAATCCTTACTACGTGAAGTGGAGGCCTCCGTGAAGCTCTTCTTAGCTTCCATGAATGTCTCCTTCGCGTGCTCCAAATCAAATTCAGGTTCCTTTGTAGGAGCCTTGTGAACTCACGCACTTTCTTCAAGCTGCTTACCTTTGTCATCTTCTGTCATGATACCACTTCGGAGCACTATGTTTACATTCGGGTCATCTTCGCGTGGTTCAGACCTCATCATTTGAAAATTCTGAGTTGGGGGAGGCTGGAGTATCCCTTTATCGTGCAACCTCGCTATCAATGTAGTGAAGTCCTCTGTCTCATGATCAAACTGAGTACAGTATAAACATGATGCTCTCGTCATATTTGTACAATTGTAAGCATAGTGCCCTAGCCCTCTGCAATTGTAACAAATTAGTTGTTCGCGACCCCTTCGTGGTCCCATTCCACCTCAACCTCATCCGCGCCCCTGAAATCTAGCGCGCCATTCCTGCATTTGGGTTGAGCGCTCAAATTTCGGTCTGCACTCTGTAGGCAGGAGTCTAATCCATCATTGGCTCGTAACTTCTGTAGGTGCGCTCATCATGATCTACCGACCTGCAAAAATTACAGAACAATTGCTGGGATGTCTGCGTATACTTCTGCAATAGATGACAGTTATCCGTAGCATGTTTTCCTCCTATCTGATAGATCGCGCACCATAATGTAGGCGCTGCACTCGGTCTTGCTTATGCTTCTAGTCTTAATGGCATCGACCCTTCTCCTGCCAAGTAGTTCACGAAGACTAGACAATGGTCCTTGTCATGCCCCTAGCCTTTTCATCTTATGCACCATACCTCCTCGCATGCTTCTGGGCAAGGTGTCCTATCCTGTTTCAAACTCTGCATTTCGAAACACAAATTTTTGTAGTTGCGCGTGGATTTTTTGGACTCCCAGGCCATGATATTGTAGTGGGGTCTCATGCAGTTTCATTGCAATCTCCAAAGCTTCGTCCTGGGTGGATAACTTCTACTGTGAAAATGTTGTCCTTAGATGCGGTGTTAGTGACGCTACAAACCATGTGTGCTGCTTCCCATCTATCAAGGTCATGTTGGCTTCGCAAATCATACTCTTCAGTCTCTGATCTAGATCCCATGGGGTCTCGCCTGGAAGCATTGCAATCTCCTTAAACCCAATAATCGATTGTGTCTCCGACTTTGGCCTGCTAAATTCCCTATTTAGCGCGGCCTGGATATCTACGATCCCCGCGTTTGGATGGTCATTAGAATGCTTCATATACCATTTTAGTGCATGATCCTACAACATGCTCACCAATGTTGCCTTGTTTATATTGTTATCCACGACTCCTTGTGTTCCCATACAACCCTTACTGCGAACCAAAATTGGTTCAGATCTTCATTCCTTACTCCCTTGAATACTGACAATTTTATTGCACTCGCCATATTGAAATGTGGTGGTGGCGAAGGTGGTGTGGGTGGAGATGGAGGTGAATATGGTGAGACTGGTGGTGGTGTAGGTGGAGGTGGTAGGCGCAGAATTCGCTGCGTTATTAGATTGACCACTCTTCTCGGAGAAACTTTCACGAGATCTTCCTCGCTTTCCTGCTGAGGCAAAATCAAGGGGTTATTTTCTATTTTTGCGCTACCTTCGTTTCTATAGATCCTCCCATTTTGCGTAGCCCCAAACATCAATTTACTCGCATAACCTGCTTTTCACACAATAACATCTTAATCTAAGTGTTCAAAGATTTAATGTACTTACCTCGCGATCCTTTGAGGAAGCATCGATTTTCCTGGTTGTAGCTAACTGTCGTGTCTATCATGAACTCAGTGATAAACCCCCCTATAATTCGATCGAGCCAATGGTCTACAGCGCGCGCAATCTTATCTTCCAATGCTTCTAGTCTGCGCACTAATTTTGGAGTCTACACAATCGGTTTGTCGAACCTACACCTTCTGTGACTGTTTGCTAGCTTCGTGATCCACTCATAAAATTTAGAGGGAAAGGATGCAATTTTTTTTTTTTTTTGTGGATTTTCATATGTAAGTAGCGCTCCAACCATTGTTCCTTTGATACTTGTGGATTCCTGTTTTCCTGCACCGCAAACTCGTGAATTTTTTTGTCTAACCACCCTTCAATTTCTTTCTTCGTTGGACTCCAGTGACACAACATTAGACATCCCTTATGCAGATCCCAGTCCACAACGGAACCACTGGTTAACTTGTTGGGGCCTGACCCAGGTTCAGGGGTGATTTAGCCAAACAAATCTCGGTACTACTATCCCTTTCAGAAACAAACTACAAAGCGCAGACTGACGTCTCACCCGAAGTAGTATAGGAGGGTGCTAGAACCAGGTTTCTGCACCCTAGGGATGTCTGATGAGTTCCAAGTGGTCCGCGGTTCGATCATGCACGCACATCGCTACACGCACTTATCAGTATCTCGCAGCCTGAGATACTGCCTTCCAGCAGCCCTTCTCAGGGGATGAACAATGTTATTTCCCAAGTCCTTATCAGTAACCTGATATTAGTTGATTAACTTAGTTTATATGTATGCTTTCAGTTATACTTAACAATCTTTACCATTCATACAAATGCGCGCAGTAACTAAACAGTATAATTGCAAATGATATCACACATGTAATAACACAAGAACAAATACACATAATTCATATAAAAATTCTCTTTATTATTCTTCCTCCTCGGTTACAAATTCGACTCTGCCCTGCGCACTCAGCTGCAGGGGTCTGTGTACTCAGCTGTAGACTCTACTATGCCTCTGTGCTCAGCTGTAGAGCCTCTTCCTACTACTATGATGCAAGATACTTAGACTCTTGTTCTATGCTCACTATCTTATTCTATCTATCAGATTCCATCCCTTACTTTACAACTTAGAGCCTCGCTCTATTTATACAATCCCATGGTCCGCGGACCATGGGTAGGATCACACTACATTCAAAACTTAGGGAGGACAACCCTATGACTCTAACATACAATTCGCGCTCCATGCCCGCAATGCGCGGGGCTTTACAATAATATTACTCAAAACTTGGGCCTTGAGCCCCAAAACATGCTGTGGGGGGATCCATGCCCAATAACCTTCTTCACTGTTCCCTCATGTATGGTGGCTACTACATGCTAAAATCAAACTTAGCATAACTGCTGGCACTATAGAGAGATATATTTACATATCACAAAGAGAGGTCATAAGGAGAATAAAGGAGGTTACAAGAAACCCCAGGGTTCATGTTGCCAACGCTGTTGTGAAACCACAGAGATTTGTGTGCACGGTTGAACTGTCTGTTATTGTGCCTTGTTTGTATCCAACAACCTTCTGATGTCGTGCCTTTGGTATGTCTGACTGGTTCCTAGAGCCTGTGTGGGATTGACTTCCAAGCTTGTTAAAACCCTAGTTGTGTAGCTTCTGTGAGAAACCATAATTCCTCCGCATAGATCAAAATTATTACTCTCTTTTTTACCTGAAAAAAATCACTTTGGTCATATTGTGTTTAAAGAAATAAAACTAGAAATGCGATGCATTTATGAAAAGAGAATATCATTGCAAGACCCCTATGTAGTCCTTTTCTACACCACTATATGTTGTTACAATTTGTAGTCCATATAGGGTGCTCTTGAGTCATAATTTTGAGAGAAGTTCACAACTCGAATTATAATATGTGACAGTAAGTGCAGATTCCAGAAGACAACCACATTTTCCAACTTGGTTAGCACTGCGCCTTATCCACACTAGTACCACATGTTGTATGCATGAAAACATATTATAAGTGTCTTTGGAGCGATTTTTTCAAGAGGCAATTACATTCTTCGTACATACAACTTCTTTGACTGGATCTCAGTGTATAAGTTTCCAACTATGCTCAACAAGAAGCGGTCTGTCCTGAGATGTTCATACAATGCTGTGAAAAATTTTACTCTTCGAATTCTCATAACTACGTCATTTATTCTGTCGATGGAGATCACACTCGAGTTTACTAAGGCTATGAGCACGTGTAGACATGAAAAATCTTTTAGTATTTTATAACTATATTCTCATCTTGGATTCCTCTACCATTTACAATACTTTCGAATTCCAAACATCTCAATTACATGTATGCTCAATTTGGGTTAACTTCCCAATTTCCCTAGCCACAATTTGTTCGAGAAAGCAAATCCTCAATTTTCATGCCAAAATTAATGACACCCACAAAATCTCCCATATTTCTCTTCCTAGGACCATTTATGTTACTAGACAAATACTGTAAACCAATCCATCCTGAATTTGTATATAAATTCCCATAAATTCTCATGATAGCGTACTTCCAATCAAACTACATCCTCTTAACTGGACCTTGAGGTTAAAAATGCATATGTTTCTTTTCCTCTTGCTAATTGATAAACTGCCACAAACATTGTTCGGTTCAACTTTTCCCTTATCGGACTTCATTGGAGTGGCCTTTTATGGTTACAACCTTCTTGTCTTCTTCAATTTCATAGACACATCAATACTAGAGTCAAAATAGTATGAGAGTTTTATTAAGCGTATAGGTCACATTTTCTAAACATGTAGAGCAAGTCATAGTTTCAACAGCAAGGAAAGTCACACTTTTGAGAGGTTTCGATTTGCGCTTAGTGGAAAGGGATGCATAATTGGGCTTAGGATGCGTTAAATCCAGGAACGATCCCAACTTACATTATATAAACTAGGCCCACTACAACCGCATCCCTTAATTTCCCACCATACTCATATTTCGTTGCGATCCAGCCCTTTGAGAGCTCTGCAAATTAACTTGGTGTATATCGTAGAGGGGATTTATGCCATGACATTTCCCATACACCTTAAGCATACAATAATGTTGTAAATTTTATGTATTGAAGGAACTTAATGCTTTGCGGTCACATGATTTAGATTAACGTTGACTGTTGCTTCCCTCAATTATAGTCATAATCGAATTGTTGATACCACTATCAATGAAAAACTGAAGGATGGTGGGGCCTTTCCTTGACCTCTTGCTTGGAGGATATCAAGTGGTAGTTGTCTATAATGCGAATTTTTGAAAGCCTTTCTGGTGGGTTTTTTCTGGTCAAAATCCACCAGTAATTTATTCGAATGGCAAGTTTGATAGCTAGTTTATGCACAATCAAAGCATCCCAGGGGTTTTTCAGCGTTCTGAATCCAAATATGCAGTTAAAAAACCATTTTAACTGCAACAAATCAATATTTAACCTCAATTTCTTCAGCCATATTCCCGTCATTGGAATCTCCAAAAAGTCACATTTTAGACAACTCCTATCAAATGCGGCTTGCAACCTTAGCGGAAGACAATACCAAGCCAATCACAGGTCGTATTTTATCATTCGGAGGGGGGTTGCATGGTTTCCATTTATAGGAGGTCGTTCCTTCTGGATTCTTTTTTAATTTCCCAAACTGCAACCCTATGACTCAGCGAGAGGTCACATGGTCGCGCTTCATGCAGGTCACACTTTAGAGATACATCCCTTCACTTCAGTCCTACGAATTTCCGACTTGTAGAGCTTGAAGGGGTGGTCGAGTCACAATTTCATCTCTTTGCTAGCCCTTTGTCCTTCATGTGCTGGTGAATTACTCTTAGTCAAGGTGCTCATAAGCATTTGTTGTAATCGCGCCAGACGCATTGGTGAAAAATTTGCATCGTGCATTGTTTATGTGACTATTGGAACATGCGTTGGTTGCTTGCTAGACCCATTTTTTCTTAGCTTCTCAATGCCCCATGTACTATCGAAATTGTAGATAACGCATTCCAGTGGCAGCCAACGCATTCCAACCAACGCATTATGGAGACATTTACAACCATGGTTGGCTTGCTTTACTCCTTAAAATGTTATTTAGGCCGAAAAAGTTTGGTGGAGCTGCTTGTGTATCTGTGTATCCACAATGACCATCATTTCTCCCAATTACAAATTAATCCTCCATTCTAAAACATGACTATGCCTCGCGCTTACTGTAAATCTCTTCAGATGGGTGTTCGACATATCTTCTCTCTGTCAATTAATGTTTCAACATGCAAGGTTGCCTCAACGTTGCTGTGGTATATGATCTTTTATAACCCCCTTCACATATATATTAAAGAATAACCTTTCTCTATGGCTATGTTGATTTGTGGTCCCGTGTGTTGTTTTATAATCGCAACCTCCCAAGTGCGTGCTTCATTAACACGGCATGGTATGATTAAAATGCATCCCAATAGCACTCATATATATGTGTAATGGCATCATCACATTTTATTATGAGCCTTTGCACAATCATACGCGATAATATTCATACAGTGAAGAATGTTCAACAGTTTGGTGGTCAAATAAAGACCATGTGGCAGTGTGTTTTATTGTGCATGACTGGTATGGATCGTGCTTGTAGTATTCCGTCTTTGTGCCAAACCCATGGTGTTATTTCCTGCATACTCTTAACGTAAACGTATGTAGTCACCACAATGATTCACAAGGCATTATTTTACGCTTCTTGATATATGAGCAACAAACATATATACAGTCCTTGTATTTGAATTCCTAGTGGAATCGTATATACCTTGCATCATGATACATGCTTTTGAAAGCATTCCCCAAACAAATATTGGAGTAATTTTTGGCAACGCACTGCATGTTTTATTATCCCTTGAGATGTGCATCTCATAGCATTCTTTAATCATCAATATGTTGATCATCACAACGCCACTAGGTGAAGCTTGTCATCGTTCTCTCCTCACATGCTTTCACATTTGAGAGCATGCCTCTTCACATAGAACCACAAACAATTGCGATATTAAATATGTTTTCTCCTTGGGGAGATGAAGAAGTCTTTGTTTCTTCCCTTAGGTGTTCTCCGTTTGAAAGGCCATTCTTTGGCTATGGAAGATAATACAACAATTTAAACCTTGACAAGAATGGTGCAATCATCCTCAATCAATGTAGGTATTGCAATAATTACAATAAAGAACTTTCAAATGACTTTGCCAATGAATCTGACTTAATTGTTCAAATGTTTTCTCTAAATATTAATATGCCAAGCAAAAAGCAAAGTTTTGACAACTTAGTCTCTCATGCATAAATAAAACTTCCCTTTGGGAATCAAATGCCTATGTTCATGGATATTAAAGGAATGAGGGATGTGATTGATGCATTTGAAAAATATTTAAAGTTGGTGGGGAGTGATTTGAGTAATGTGAGCCAATGTGAGGCTCAAGGGACTTAGCTTTAACCTTTGATTATTGGTTATGGTAACTTAGGGTTTTAAAATATACGGACAAGACAAGAATCTTCCAAACCCTAAAGTAATTTAAGGCATAAGGACACACAAACCATATGACCAATGATGAAAACATATGCCTATCTCTTGAAAACGCATGTTGATGGCAAGATAATGTCTGATAGCTCATTATGACAACAACCACCTGCCAAAAATCCTAATGAATTTAAAAGGGATAAGGGGCAATGCGAGATGAGGTTATTGATATGAGGTACCCTCGTAAACCCTAATGCATTAGCCTGATTGTTGTGAAGGAAAATCCCCTCCCTGGACAGAGGCGATCCCTCTAGCCCAATGAGTGGCTCTAGCAACAAATTAAACAATCTAATACTCACTTTCCTAGCTTATGCTTGATAATGAAATAAGAGAAAGGAACCTACCTCGTTCTGATGCCAATCGCTCATTCCTCAGATATGGCTTTGAATATTTCGCTCCAGACCTTGCTCCTAAGTCATTCTTCACATCCAGAAATTTGCAAGGAAGATAAAATTGCTATGCAAGACACGAGAGAATATATAACATATATCAAGAATAAAATACTTAACAGATCAAGGAACATTAAGCTAATCACATAAATATTTATACAATTACGGAAAGTGAACATCAGATGTATATATTAAGACACTAAAAGGGGAAGCATACAACCTATGCCTTGATGTTGAGGCCTTCCTTTGGGTGGATGTCCAAGTCCAAGCAAAGAATCTTCAAGCACTCCTTCTCCAAGCTAGAATGGGTAGCATGTAAGCATAATCTTAGCATAGGGATGCAACAATCAATGACCAACCATTTGGGAATGGAAGGGGGTGAATTGATAAGAAGGGAGAGGGACTTAGGGATCCACCAAAGAGGGAGGAAGGTCCACATCTCAAGGGGAAATCCCATGATGATAAGATCAAGAGGCCCAAATGAGAGAGCTTGACCATATCAACGAAAACCAAAATCCAACTCGTTTTTCTCGAAGGTTTTAGTGAGCGAAGCTTCTCCTCTAGTTTGGGAAAGCCTGCCAAAAGGAGTTCAATGTGAGTTTTCCTATGAAAACCCACGTTGGCAGTGTGAGTGTCTAACTGAGCAACCTGCCATCAACATGGGCAGGAAGTTGAGAAAAACACATTGATGCTAAAAAATTAGGTTTTAAGGCAACTTTCTCCAGAATGATTTCAGTGCAGCTTTCTTTTGATTCTTCAGAGAGACTTTGGTCTATATATCATGGAGGATATTCTGCACAGTAGTCAATGTTTTGGCACTTCGACATATGGCATGGGAAGTTAACAGGAGATATGACAAATTTATATGTAAGAAATTCCCCCTAAAGCATGAAGGTAGAAGAGGGAGTGATGGCTGAGATGCTTTACAAGTCAGTGCAAGGATGAGAACAAAACCATCACGAGACCTACAAATAAAGCATATACATATACATATCTGAAATTTGTGATGATCATTCCTAACAATATAGGAATAGACATCTAGCAATACATGAATCTGCAGTATGTACGCAACCATCTGTATAAAAGGTATCATGTGAAAAGATGCTCGATATGGTCATAGCCATCCGAATAGAAAGGATCATGAATATGGATCCACGGTATGGTCGCAACCATCCATCAAGAGGAAACATGTATACAATCATGAATGACTCATAACTCCATGCAACCTGGATTTTATCAGACAAAATCCAGGGTCTTGCGCTCCGTTTGGACTCGATCAATGTACAAATTCTAACATGTGAATAGATGTGTTGAAGTTGAATATGATACAAAACCACCTAATTACCAATCAATGATGTAAACCTTTAACAAGCATGAGAGAAACCACTAATAATGACAATGGATCTCAAGGTACAATTAGTACAATCCATGAATGTGAATAATGGAACTGAATTCAAACACCCGTGAAGTCATTTGATCGAAGGTCAATGATGTAAACCTGTCATCGAATGCGAAGAAATTTCCATTGAGGCATGCAAGCTCTAAGGTACTGGAAGGGAATTTCTAGGCCATCTTCCCGGATAATGAGTTGAAGTATACAGGAGTGATTTGTCAAAGGAGGGCCATAATGAATCCCACATCATTGACATGAAAGAAAGGATGTAGTAGAGTAAACAAGTACGATTCAGGACTAGGGTAGAAAGTCAGACAGTGTACAGGTGAAAAAGAACTTCAGATAGGACTTCTCTTGAACATATCAGCGACACGACTTCAGAGTTTGGAAACATTTGACTCAACATAGGATCAGAGGTCATGATAATGGAATGGCATGATCAGATGAGAGGAAAAATGGATTTCCCAAACCTAGGAAGGCAAGTGACAAAGTGAGGATATCCCAAACTCGACATGAATAATAGATGAGTGTCATGTTCAAGAGTGACATGCTTCCTTTACAAGAGACAAAAGATGGACACTTTCACTCTTTCCCCCACCATTTCTTGTGAGTACCCAAATATATTTTTTTATCAAAAGCTTGAAGGGGATAACATATACTTGCCATATAAGTTCACCCTTTGGATGAATCCATCCTGGTAAGTTTTACAAGCCCTAGGAAGGAGGAAATCGGTCTCGTCATGGTGACAAGTCCTCCATTATTTTAATTTTTACGAGTGTGACGGAGGTGAAACTCAACATTTTTTTCATGTTTAGAGAGTTTGAAAAAGAAGCGGAAAATAAAACTCCAAAGGTCCCTTTTCATAAGTCGTCTCTTGAACCCGGAAAAGTAGAAAACAATATTCAAGAGAACTTCTTAGTCATGTTCGACTAAGGTAATCCTTTTTCATATAATAGTCTATCTCAATCCAGAAAAGGGTTAAAATTACACTGAGTAGACATATTTTCATTTACTTTTACGAGTTTGAAAAGATAAGTGCTTGACGATCTTTTCATGTTTCGAGAGTCATAAAAGAGCCTAAGGATGACTCCACCTAGAGGACCAAGTGGTATAAAATAATAACAAATGGTTCTGGTCATGATGGAACTGCTCAAAACATGTAAAGGTCAAGAGGTTGGCTAATAAGACCACTCATTGCAGATATTCCCGGGGAAAGGGTAAAATAACCAAGGGAAAGCATATGATCGACCAAGGAGATGATGATGATGGAATGAAACAACCCAGGTTCATCTAGAAAAAACAGGCTGATAAAAGCTACAATCACAAGAGGTAAAATTTGAATGGGTTCATTTTTACACAAGCTTGAAACATGGGAAAGTATGCTTTATTATACTTGAATATGGTTTCATTTTTTCACAAGCTTGAAATGAAAACAAACTATGCTTGATTTTGGTTTCTTTTTACACAAGCTTGAAACAAAGATAAACTATGATTGAGATGAGTCTTCATACCCCCAACATAATGACTCAATCCAAGGTACATGGCCCCCAAGCTTCATTTCATTCACCTAAGTAGACTACTGGTTACTAATAGGTGGATGGAATGAAGGTTCACTTACAAGGTCAAGTGAAAGACTCGACTAGGATTTTACAAGATCTAATTAAAAACTTGAACTGGAAGGGGATTTGTTGCATTTCTTAATGAGCTTGACACAGGAAAAGAACCATGCTCATGACACCTTGTTGCATTTTTTACCCAGCTTGACACAAGTAAAGGAACCATACTGATAGCCTCTTTCATTTTTTAACAATATTGACATAGTAAAAGAACTATCCTCATAGGTACCTATTTCATTTTTTAATGAGGTTGACATAGTGAAAAAACTATCCTCATGGAGACCTATTTCACTTTTTAACGAGGTTGACATAGTTAAAGAACTATCCTCATAGGGAATTATTTCATTTTTTAACGAGGTTGACATGGTGAAAGAACTATCCTCATGGAGACCTATTTCATTTTTTAACGAGGTTGGCACAGTAAAATAACTATCCTCATGGAGACCTATTTCATTTTTTAACGAGGTTGACATAGTAAAATAACTATTCTCATGGTCCTTGTTTCATTTTTTAACGAGCTTGACACAAGACAAGGAACTCTGCTCCAAAGAACTGATCACAGACCAAAAGAGGCCATGGATTCCAAGAGGTTCTCATCAGATGGGAGAACAACACTCTGGAAGGGATACATGTCCAGGGATCCAATGGAAAATCGGGCTCCAATGCCCCTAGTACATGGCGTACTACATCACCTACTAGATCATCAGGAGAAGTGGGCATGAAATAGGTAGCCACATAATTAACCTGCGTCGGGGATGATACCGCTTGCATATAATAACCATTTAGGGATGATGGTTGATTGGGAGTTGATTCCAGACCAATGAATGTAAGCTAATCGATGATCACAATGCTTCCTTCATGCGGGAAACACATCACTCGAAAGAAGGAAGAGATAAGAGCTCCCATAACATAAACATAATCATGAGCAATGAGTATACTAAAATATAAAGGGCCTTAGACACCCATCACATCTATATAGACCATCTTTCCTCCCAAAATAATAGGTAACTTAGGAAGGATCCATAATGGTTGAGTGGTTCGTTTGTTAAAAGATAATAGATTTTGGGTGGCAGGGACAAGTTGAGGAGAACCTAAAGCTTGCCAAATAGTTGAGGACATAATGCTAACAGATGTCCCCTTGTCTATGATTGTGCTAGGTACGGCCATATTGTAAGCCTGTACTATAATATCGAAAGGCACATAAGATGAAAGGCGATATCTTGCCAGTTGACTCAAATCAAAAGAAGTGACCAAGCTACTGGGAGGGGGTGTCGTAGGAATGGGAGAGCTGCCCTCTTTCTCTATGGGAACATGATATCTTCTCTCATGCACCTTGGGAATGGGAGTATTTCCCTCCAGTTCATTCCAAACTAAAGAAACCAAAAGAATCTGAATGGTATGTGGTACACTCTCTACCTGAAAGGTATGGTTAACTGAGCCAAGTCTACTATTTTCTCAACCAATGGTTGGTCGAGAACAGACTCAAGAGACTCACTTTCAGAGAGAGCGAGGTTGAACAAATATGATATTCAATCAATCATTGGATCAACTAGTAGAGGATTAGGGGAAATATTTCGATAACCAACTGAAATATGAGGGTGGGAAGCAGTAAGGTTTTCCAATTCTTTGGAAGATTCATCCAGAAGAGGACAAAGGTGAATGTGATGATTACCTTCACACAACTTACAGGGAAATTTGACGTTTCCCTTTTTCCTATGAGCTTTACTGTTACTAGTTGAGGTTTTGTCACCAACATGAACTCTAGAGGCTGATGAAAAATGTTGATGTGAAGCTGTGGACCACACTTCTAAAACCTTGGGAATACCATGACAATTCCGAAGAAGGTGGTCACCCTTACACAACATGCAAGGGAATTTTACTTTTCGGTGTTGGTTGGAATATTTTTCTACATCAGATTCATCTGTAGCAATGGATACTTGGTTTCCCCCTTGCTTATTTTTCTTCTTCTTCTTCGTCCTCTTATTCTTCTTCTTAGCCTCCTGGTTACCAGAATCCAGAATTTCACCAGGCAAAGAGGACAAATGAAGTGAAGAAATAGGCGAAGAAGGCAAGGGGTAAAATTTAGGATCAACATGAGGTTAATGTTGTTCAAATGGAGGAGAACTCAGTTGAAAAGTAGTTTGGACACTCGGAATCACCGCGTCCGAAAATAAACAAATTGGTAGACCAATGGTCAATCCAGGAAGGGACAACGTTACCATATAAGGAGCACCAATATTTGCAAAAGAAGGAAAATGACTAGGATTCCCGTCAGAGGGGTTTGCTTGACTGGTAGATTCAGGAAATGTTTCCATTAGTATCAACCTAAGATCTACTAAGGACTATTTCCACAGGAAGGATGTTGTTCCGCGGTCAATTAATTTTAGAAATTAACAACAAATAAATAAAAAACAGGTAACTAGGCAAAATGGTTTACCAAGTATCCATGAACCGCTATATACACCTTATCCGAAACCAAGGACTTAATGTACGATAACCAATATCCTCGAATGATGTGGTCGGTGTATCACGTTTACAAGGTGGTTGAATCAATTACCTGTGGCTAAAGGATAACAACCTAGTGGTGTCTCTCAATATATACTCGGCGATACAGGGAGCACAAGTCTGTGTTAGTGTTGTCTAATGCATAACCATTTGGTGAGAGCGTTATGATATACTTACCATACTAGAGTGACTCTGATATACACTAGAGTACTAGAGAACCTCAGATATACTTCCGTACTGGAACTAGATTTCACCCCAGAGATACAATGCAGGGAGTTAACGACAGCTGCTAGGTTTATAGACACCAGAACACGTCTCTAGCCTAGACCTATAAATGTTTGCATTAAGTTCCAAATGCTTCTTAGGTTAATTAAGTAAATTTTAAAGTTTTTTTTGAATTAGGTTTCAATTTTGGGCTCAAACGATGTCACCTGAATGCTAAAATGAAATTATATAAGAAAAGGAAACTTTTCACTTCGATGAATGGCATACTAGCAAGGGAAGAGAGTTCAATCAGTCAATGCAACAAACAAGATAATGCATCAAATAACATGCCTCCACTAACTTTCAGTTTTGTCTTCCAAATGCAATGTTAGAAGCAAAAAATGATTTCCATTTTTCACTATCCTAAATGCAACTTTTTCGAAAGAAAAAGGATTTTACTTTAGTAAGATGCACTTATATGAATTATAGTTTTATTTTCATTTCGAATGATTTGATGCACCTAATACAATTTTTATCTTTCAATCACTGGAAAATGTGATCTATTTTCAATGATGAATCTCAAAAAATAACTTTTCAATTCAGCTAATCTAATGCATTTTCACGAAAAGTAAATTTCAAAAGACAAACTAAAACAAATGCAAAACGACATTTTAAATGATTTCCACAAAAAACAACACTTTAACAATCAGAAAAATGAGCATCTCAATGAGACCAACAAGTAGCAAGCGATGACCAATTCACTAGAAACCCTAGAACTCAATCAGATTTCACTTCAAAGCCAATGAGACAAATTTTGCAAATTAATCAAGGAAATCAATAAAAAGACACTAACAAATCCAAGCATACAGGATGGGAAAAGACCTCAGGGGCCAAGACACACTGGATTCTAAAGAAGAAACCTTAAAAATTCTCACATTCAAGGATCAACACTACTTTAGATAGGAAAACCCGTGTTGACAGGGTCATCATCGCTACTTTTCATAGCAAAGCCCATGCTGTAAGCACTACTTTTCATAGTAAAAAACGTGCCGGTCTTTAGCGTGAGTAAACAATGGAGAAAAGGGTTTTCAACGCAATTGTAAAGGTAAAAGAAAGCATTGCCAACACCACTGTCACTAATAAAACTTGCGCTGAGCAAGGAATATGGGAAAAAACAAAAAATATTTCACAAACATTCCAGACTTAGCACTCTAAGGTAGAAATAAGTGATTGTGTAGACCTATACAAACTCAAACTAATTGAGAACTCGATGGTCAGTCAAATTTATTGAGAGATCAATTGAGAAAGGAGGATGAATAGGCTATAGCTTCCCCAGTGGAGTCGCCATTTTGTTGTGAAGGAAAATCCCCTTCTGCAGATAGAGGTGATCCCTCTAGCCCAATAAGTGGCTCTAGGAACAAACTAAAAAATCTATTACTCACTCTCCTAGGTTATGCTTGACAAATGCAATAAGAAAGAGGAACCTACCTCGTTTTGATTCTAATAGCTCGTTCCTCAGAGATGGCTTTGAATATTTCACTCCAGATCTCTCTCTTAAGTCGTTCTTCACGTCTGGAAATCTATTACTCACTTTCCTAGGTTATGCTTGACAAATGCAATAAGAAAGAGGAACCTACCTCGTCCTGATTCTAATAGCTCGTTCCTCAGAGATGGCTTTGAATATTTCACTCCAGATCTCTCTCTTAAGTCGTTCTTCACGTCCGAAAATTTGCAAGGAAGATCAAAGTTGTTAGGTCAGTATACTACTAGTGTAACCCCTTATTATTATTAGTACAACCCCCTTAGTATATTGTTGTGCCCATGTAGTCCCTATATTGTTATTATTGTGCCCCATAGAAGCCCAGTATTGTTAGTATTGTGCCCTTACATTATTATTGTTATGTCGGCTATGATTATATTATGACCCTTTAGACTCCTATATATAGAAAGGAGGCCTTGTCATTTGTATCATCTAAGAATTGTTCATTTGTGTAATGTAAAGGAGGTTGTCCCCTTGAAGATGCTTATTTCTAAGGCATTGATCTATCTTTTCTATCTTTTTGTGAGCTGGTTTCATAACATTTGGTATCAGAGCTTTGGATTCTAGGTTTTTCATTGCTCCAAATAGGTCATCGTGGAATTTTCTCTATAACTTTCTTTCTGTCACGTTTCAAAAGAAAAAAAAAAACCATTTGAGACAAACTCGCGCTAACCTCATGCCTGATTTTTAGAGCTTGTCTCGCTATATTGTTGGAGATACGATTTGAGGAAGTTAGGGTTTTTGCAAGCTCCATAATTTCAACTAAAACAGGTCATCACGGGATTTTCGCTATAATGCTTTCGATAGAAAGTTTAAAAAGCTAAAACAAAAACACATTTTAGAAGAAATCAGTCTAAACAACGGCTTCAAATTTAAGATCCTATCTCACTACAGTTTTAGAGATATAGTCTAAGGAATTTAGGGTTTTTATAGAACCCCAAATTACATTCCAAACATGTCACCTTGGAAAAATCGTCATAACTGTCTCTTTGAGCATCAGATTGAAATTTCGTAAGAAGTTACAGAAAAAGGAAAGAATGTATTTTGTTTTGTATATTTTTAAAATCCAAAGGTCAAAATAGTGACATGTGGCACTTCATACAAGTTTGCTCTTCTAAAAAGGTGTATAATCAGGTCATCTTGGGAGATTGTGCATAACTCTTTCTTGGAGAATCAAATTCTGATCAGACTTGTGGGGTTAGAAAAAAACCTCAGAGGGCTACTATAGGAGACAATTTAGAACTTTGAGATATGAAAATACAAAGTTATAGTAATTTCAAGATCGAGCTCCTAAAATCAAGAAAAGGCGATATGAGGAAGTTTGATGGAAAGGATCCAATAAATTGGATACTACAGATGGAGCAATATTTTGATCTACATGGTGTACCACTGTTACAAAAGGTATGTATTGTATCTTCATATTTAGAACCAGATCAATTTTTATGGTATGAAGGGCTTTGTTCTCGTAAACAACTTGTTACGTGGTCAATTTTCACGGAAGAAATGATAACACATTATGAGGATACAAAGAGCAACACCTTCTTTAAAGCAACACCACAACAATTGGAAAGAGTAAAATGGCTTTGTGACATAGTGGAAAGAAAAATTATGGAAACCAAGAAGCATACCCCTCACAACTATAAAGATGGAAGTGTTGTTTCTCCTAGCCTTTCACAACCTACAAGGGTTACACCACAACAATTGGAAGAAAAAAGAGAAAAAGGGCTTTGTTACAATTGTGATAGCAAATGCACTAAAGATCATAAGTGCGCTAAGAAGAAATTAGTTTACATAGAATATGAAGAGGAGGAAGAAAAGGATCAAGAAACATCAAAAGAAGAGGATACACCAAGAACCAACCCTAGAGAAAGAAGAAATGAATCTGACCATATCTTGTAAAGCATTGGCAAGAATTACCACTCCTCAAACTCTCAAGATAGAAGGACATATAAAGAAGAAAAAGGTGCAAGAAGAGAAAAGTCACATCAAGAAAGAAGAAATGAATCCAACCATATCTTGTAATGCATTGGCCAGTCTTAGTGTCAGTCTTTGTAGCCTTCCTTCAGTGATCAAACATGCTATTACAAAGTGATTTTAAGGTGTCAAGGTCAAATTTTGTCATTTCAAAGAGTCTTCAAGCAAAATTTGGTCACTAGGCATTAGGTCTAGGGGTTGCTTTTACTCCTGTCAAAGTTGTCCAAATGTCGGTTCATGTCACCATTCAAATGAGTGTACCATCATTCAGAGGGTTTTCATTATCATGTCAAGTTCCATTGGGTCATTTTACAGCTTGTTCTTGCTTCAGTTGTGCCTAGGTAAGGTCCATTTCCCTCTCCTAGGGTTTTGGAGGTAATTTCTCTTGGATGGTCAAATAATTAGAAGAACTTATATCTTGATGTTCATACACTATCCCCTATCATTAATGTACCTTATTAAACACTTCCCATCACTGACATCCCCCAAATTCCTCATTTTTGCACAAACCCTAGTTTCTTGCCACAACTTGGCAATTTTCTAGGCTAGGCCTGTGTTTTTCCCTTTTGGACCCCTTCCCCTCACTCGATCTCTAAGATTCCACTTTCCCTTGCTTCCTAACATCCCTCCCTACTTCCAAAAATTTCCCCAAGAATTTAGAAGCTCCTTATCCCCTTCATTTACTTCATTTCGACAAAATCCCTTGTTTCACACATCGGGATAAGTTTCACTCAAAAGATGTTTCAGAGCAATCAAAGATGAATTTTGGAAAACTGAGAGCGGTTTTTGTCCACAACATGCCAAGGAAGAAAAACCTCCTTCACGTTTTACACAAGTATAATGGTTTTGGAGAAATGTCAAGAATACTGTTGCCTCAGGAGAATTGATGCACCTGTAGGAAGTAGTGTTAGGATATTTGATTTCTGATAAGGTAAATGAACTCCAAATTGACAAATTCCACTGGGTTGGAAAGTAGACTTCAAGCGATTTCCAACGGCCTATCCCATGCTCCATTTGGACACCGGGAAGGCCTCCAAAAGCCTCTTGCAAAATTCACTATGTAGCGCGCTATGCATATAAAGTGCGCGCTACGCATTGGGCCAGAACACAAAATGTTTGCCATTGCTCTTCAAAATTAAAATTCTCTCAGTCTCCTTTGCCTCATGTAAGTTTAAATCATCTTGCTATTATCTTTGGTCAGTGTTTGGAGTTGTTTGAAGATCGGTTGTAAGAGTATGAATGTTGAAAAACACAAACCCTACTCTCTTGTAAAGAAATGCCTCTTTAGGGTTTGAATTTCAAGTTTTAGAATTTGACTTTGGTGCCAAAACATTCCATATCTCACTTGTATTTTCCTTTCCCCACTACTTTTGTTAGGCCCCTATACTACTAGTGTAACCCCTTATTGTTATTAGTACAACCCCCTTATTATATTGATGTACCCATGTAGTGCCCATATTGTCACTATTGTGCCCCATAGAAGCCCACTATTATTATTATTGTTGCCCTTACATTATTATTGTTATGTTGCTCTGATTAACATTATGACCCCTTAGACTCCTATATATAGGAAAGGAGTATTTTCATTTGTATCATCAAGAATTGTTCATTTATGTAATGTAAAGGAGGTTTTCCCCTCGAAGAGGCTGAATTCTAAGGCGTTGATCTATCTTTTCTATCTTTTTTGAGCTGGTTTCATAACATTTGGTATCAGAGCTTTGGATTCTAGGGTTTCGCTGATCCAAACAGGTCATTGTGGCATTTTCGCTATAACGTTTTTTATGTGATGTTTCAGAAGTCGTAAAAAAAACCCATTTGAGAAGAAATCGCGCTGAAACTTGGGTCCGAATTTCAGAGCTTTTCACGCAACAGTTGCAGAGATATGATCTAAGGAAGTTGGTCTTTTTTCAGACTCCTGAATTACATTCCAAACAGGTGACCTGGGGAAAATCGTCATAACTTTCTCTCTGGAGATCAGATTGAAATTTCGTAAGAAGGTGTAGAAAGAGGATGGACTGTAGTTTTTTGTATGAATTTTTCAGATCCAAAGGTCGAAACAGTGACTTGTGGCACGTTTTACAAGTTCACTCTACTGAATTAGTCTATAATCAGGTCACTATGGGAGATTTCGCATAACTCTTCCTTGGAGAATCCAATTAGGATCAGACTGGTGGCATTGGAAAGAGGACACAAAGGGCTACTGCAGATCATAATTTTAGAACTTAAAGATCCGAAGGTACAGAGTTACAGTCGTTTCAAGATCGAGCTCCTAAAATCAAGAAAAAGCAAGATGAGGAAGTTTGATGGACAGGATCCGGTAAATTGGATACTTCAGATGGAGCAATATTTTGATCTACATGGTGTTTCAGTGTTACAAAAGGTATGCGGTAAATTGGATACTTCAGATGGAGCAATATTTTGATCTACATGGTGTTTCAGTGTTACAAAAGGTATGTATTGGATCTTCATATTTAGAACCAGATCAATTTTTATGGTATAAAGGGCTTTGTTCTCGTAAACGACTGGTTATGTGGTCAATTTTCACAGAGGAAATGATAGCACATTATGAGGATACAAAGAGCAACACATTATTTAGAGCAACACCACAACAATTGGAAAGAGTAAAAGGGCTTTGTGACATAGTGGAAAGTAAAATTATGGCAACAAAGAAGTCTACCCCTTACAGCTATAAAGATGGAAGTGTTGTTTCTCCTAGCCTTCCACAACCTACAAGGGTTACACCACAACAATTGGAAGAAAAAAGAGAAAAAGGGCTTTGTTACAATTGTGAT